>CAXIWR010000439.1:32500-40000 GCA_964036265.1 Daptonema setosum | reverse complement strand
GAATTTTTTATTATAACTTTCTGATATTTTATGTTTTATCAAGGGTTTTATTGATAAATAATTATATCGTGTTGTAGAATTGTATAAAAATATCACACGGAAAAATGAAAAAAAAATTATTATTAATATTTTTGTTGGCCGATCTTTATGAAGTTGCGAAAATTTGTGTTTCAGAAGAAATTTGCAAAACTGTACATCATGATAATTTCACAAGATTTCCGGATCTCGACTGTATGGAAACTCAAATCTTTTTACAAAGGTGGACAAACTTTTTTCAAAGTGATGATAGGATTATCGACAAAAGTCCAAATCAAACTCGAATTAAACCCAAGATTATAGCTGGGACCGGGTTTCACGGTACTCAAAAATATTTTCTCACCGGAAAATTAAAAAAAAAATCTAGATTACCTGCTAACAGATCCACAGAAACAAATTTCGATACCAAGAAACCCTGATCAAGCTTATACAAGAGACACCCAAAATTCACTGGACTGGCGGACGAGCCAATTTTTTACGGTGAAGGTATTGTTTTCAAAAGCGGGCGCTATGGCAGAATTGAAGCGATTTCATCCACACCTTAAAAAAGAACCGTTTCGACTCAGCACTGCCAAAGAGGGGGAGGGGGGATTTCAACTTTTCCATTCCTCTATCGACCTCAAAGGAATCAATGAATCAATAAGTCAATGATTCAATGAACTAACGAATCAATGAATTAATTTTTAATCAATTCATCAATGAATCAATGAATTCATAAATTATTGAATCAATGAATCAAGTGGATCAATAAAGCAATGAATCAATGAATCAATGAATCAATGAATCGTGAATCAATGAATCACTTAATAATCAGGTGCATCCCATTCGTAATCCTTGCTGAGGTGCTGTCTTGGCAGGTACTTGTACGCATCCAGATGACGGAGTTCAGGCATGTGGAAGAAAGTTCCAGGTCCGGCACAGGATGGTATCTCATCCGCACATTCGCCGTTCTTCACAACTTCACCGATATAGGCGAGGGCCTGTAAAACGAGTAGATGATAGTTAGATAGACAAACATCAACAACAACAACAACTACAACAACAACAACAACAACAACAAAACAACAACAACAACAACAACAACAACAACAACAACAACAACAACAACAACAGTAGTCTGTATACCCCCATAGACTTATATCTTTTTAGTGTATTCATGTTCACCCACGAATGGATATTACTCGTTTTGTTATTAACTAAAAAGCCCCATCTTCAACATTTCGTTGAAAACAGTGTATAATGCATGATGTAATTCAGGTGCAGATGATTTTGCGATATTTAGGTAATCTGAAAAGTAGAATAACATATAGAATTGTGTGTTTGTTTTCATATAATATAACCATTCGATTAGCTGAAATTAGCGTCTAATTGGTACATGAAAGGGTAATTTTACGCATGTGAAACGTGAATGCGGTAAGACGCGTGCGCGCCTTCATCAGACATCAAGGTCAATTCATATGCATGTAAAGCGTTTCACATGCATGCAGGTTTATTAAATAGTCATATGCACAAGTTGAATGTTAAAGATATTAGATAAAACAGTCAAACAGAAGTTTTAATCCACAATAAAGCCTGTTGGGATTCAATAAAGAGATGGTAAAAGTGAAGACGACATTTGATATGTATGTACAGGCGGACGAGTTAAATTCCCAAAGGGAGGGGAATTTCGTCAAAGAGGGGGGAACCGGCAGTTTTCAGGTCATTTTACCTACACCTTAAGGAACAAATTATACTTTTTTAAAGAGCCAAAGAGGGGGGAATTCCACTTTTCCCTCCCCTTCTCGTCCGCTAGTGTGTATGAGGCGATTGATCTATATTACACATGAACATACATATGTACATGCGAGAATATCGGATGAAAGGTGAAGTCAGAAGCAGAGCGATTAGATTCGATGAATGAGCAACTCCTCAATTCTGCGGGTACGTACACTAACCTTCAGATTTTTCATAAAGTAACAAACATATTGGCTTAAATACGTCAAAATGAAGCCACAAAGTGAAAATTAGACGTTTATCTGACACGCGCACAATGATGATGGAACGCGATGAACAGAGATTAAAGCACCCGGAACGAACGAAATTGGTGAATGAAGCTGCTAGGGTTCGGAGAGGCTATTTATACTAAACTTTGACCCAACCTTTACATTGCATAAGTTATAAAAACTATTTTGATTTTCATATCCAGGCTATGCATAAAAACATTTGATCTCTTATTATCTCATTTCGCTAAATTCCGATCCCGAACGGCAATTTCCGATCCGCGGACGGCAATTTTCGAAAGGAGGAAAACTGTGGTTTTCCAAGCGATTTTACCTGTTATCTATGGTTTTACCTTGATAATAATTGTGTTCTTAAAAAACGTCAATGAAATCTGCTATTTCCTGTCCTTCCAATCCGCTCTTAAAGCTACCGTAATCACTGTTTGTACATGTAATACATTGTAGAAGTCAATTATCTGTTCATTCACTAAACCCCTCTGTTCTCTATCATGTGCACCCAGTAAATTGCACATCATATCAGCGGGTGAGAATGCATCGAGGAATGCAGATAAACATAGTTTGATGAATTGCAAAAGACTAACATTTTATTTCTGAAACAATATTATTTGAATCTCCGAATTTTTAAAGATCAGCATACTTGTGATGTCTCATCTCATCCGCTGATGGTAATGCTTCTGCTTAGTATAACATTGTAGAAGTCCATTATCTGGTCATTTACTAACCCCCTCCGTTCTCTATCATGTACACCGAGTAAATTACCCCTCATATGAGCGGGGGAGAATGCATCGAGGAATGCAGAGAAACATAGTTTTCCAAGCGATTTTACCTGTTATCTATGGTTTTACCTTAATTATAATTTTGTTTTTAGAAAACATAAAAAATCAGCTATTTCCTGTCCTTCCCATCCGCTCTAATGTGTTGATCATCTGTCAGTCAAACAATCAAACCGACCCCCCCACTCCCTCCATCTCGGCTACCGTAATATCTGTTTGTACATGTATTACAAACCTTTACTTGCACTAAGTTTAGTATAAATAGCCCTCCTAACCCAAGTAGCTTCATTCATCGATTTCGTTAGTTCCGTGTGCTTTAATCTCTGTCACCGCCTTCCATCATCATTGTGCATCATTCACCGCCTGCCAGATAAACATCTAATTTTCATTTGACGTCTTTTTCTCTTTGAATATGGCTTTTATGAAATATCTGAAGGTTAGTATGCATACCCGCAGAATTGAGCTGTTGCTCATTCATCGAATCTAATCGCTCTGCTTCTAAATCCACCTTCCTTATTCTCGTACATATGTAGATCAATTGACTCCTACATCTACATACAATACAAATGTCGTCTTCGGTTTTACCATCGCTTCATAAAACGCCAACAGGTTTTATTGCGGGATAATACTTCGGTTTGGCAGTTTTATCTATTATACTCAACTTTTGTCTTGTGGATGTGACTAATTATATGCCCTGCATCACTAGCGGACGAGAAGGGGTGGGAAAAGTGGAATTCCCCCCTCTTTGGCGTTTCAAAAAAGTAGAATTTGTTTACTAATGTGTAGGTAAAATGACCTGAACACTGTTCATTCCCCCCTCTTTGGCAAAATTCCCCTCCCTTTGGGGATTTAGCTCGTCCGCCAGTGCCCTGCATGCAGGTACTTTGTACTCCTCATCTTTTTTCAGCTTTTCTAATACTATTTATAAATTCTTATTGACTAACGTTGATTATAATAGCATCCAAAGTCCGATGTTTCATAATTTTTCGTGTTTTTATTGGTGTCAAGTTCACGGTATGCATAACATAAATATGTCTGTAAAGCGCAGAAAATTATAATCACTGTGAGGTACATAAAAAGTCTATATGTGAGTCAAAAAGTTTTAAAGAAAAGACAATTCAATTTATACCATAACACATAAAAAGATCAAAGCCCAAAACCTCTTCCCTGTCATTTTCATATGAACCATAAAACATGGTTACCTGGATAATGTTATCTTATTAACTGGTGAGTTTCCATTCAAGTAGATCACACCACCACTCTCTCCATCTTGTCACATTCTTCTTCTCGCATCTCATTTTTCTCATCACCTGTCTTCTCAACTGATTTCTTTCCATTCTCACCTGATTCAGAGTCAGCCGTAAAGCCGAAACAGAAACAAGGTTTGTTTGGACTCAGTCAATCCTCACATATGTGTACGCGGTGATCTTCCTTCGTGAAACAAACACCAGAAATGGTTTCTTTAGTTGAGGTAACGGATTTCATGGTTTCATATTGCGAAGTTTCTCAAAAAGGAGAAGTTCTGAGCTTTCATGTTGCGATTGTTATAAAATATATCTTAGGTATCATATAAATTTAAACGTCAAGAGTAAGAAAAATACAAATTCGAAGTAATTAAATTCTTACAAATAAAAGTTAGCACTTTTATAAAATATCACTAGGCGATACAATTGAATATCTACGCATAAGTTCAGAGAAAATAACAAAGTCCAGCGGCTTTTTCCCGGTCTTGTATAAGAACCATTGAATAAGTAAGTGAGCCGGTGACCCGGTTCTCTGATTAACTGGGGAGTTTCCATTTGGATAGATCACACATCCGCTTTCATCAACCGTCAGCTTTTGCATAATCTTCTTCTCCGACTTTATGTTTTTTACTATCTGTCTTCTCAACTGTGTTCGTTCCATTTTCACCTGATTCAATGTCAGCCTTAAAGCCGAAACAGAAACAAGGTTGGTCTGGAATCAGTCCACTTTCACGTATTTGCAGTCGGTGATCTTCCGTTGTGAAATCAAACACCAGATAATTCCAAGGAATCTTTAGTTTAAGTAACAATTTATATGGTTCTATAACACGGTGTTTTTCAAACGGGAAAAAGGTTCTGGCCAAATAATAAATAACAGGTATGATGCGACGGTTCACGAACACGACCAGGTATGTGGTGCTCCGCAATAGTGTGGATAAACAGGCTTTTTGAGATGTCGTAACGCTTGACAAATCCTGAAGTATTAAAATACAGGTTATCGATGAGTGGTGACTCAAAATAGAAAATATATCAGTTAAACTTTTGCACTTACCAGGACCGGTAAAAATGTCATCTAAAACTAAACATTTACTTGTACTTTTTGAGGTTTTGAATAGTTTGTTCTCAACTATTTCAGTTTCCGGATAGCCCTCTCTCCAAAAAATAGGTAGGTGCTTAAGTGACTCAAATAGCTCTGAATTTTCTGTGTGTTTTGCATAAACGTAACAAATTTCTTCAAACGGGCGTTCAAAACACGATTCGTTCTGCAGAAGTAAATTTTTTACAAGGAAACTTTTACCACAATTTGAAGAACCAGTGATAATCATACACGAAGGCGATTTAAGTCTCAAGTCAACAGTATTCATGGTTACTGATGTCTATTGGGTCTGCTTTAAATAACCTTTGAAGTACGACATTCATCACAGCTTAGGATTGGTGTTGCTCGAGAAACCGCCATGGCGATCGATCTTGAACGATGCATCGTAGAAGCAGAAGAACAGTACCACCAAATTTTCGGTGGGTGGTTCAGTGTATGTGATTTCTATATCACAGGTGCCAGTTTCAGGTTTCCCCGTTGCAATGTCAGTGTTGCCCTTTTGAAGATTAATGCCATAGATTGAGTTCCCGTTATCGAATGTACCCAAAGTAATATTTGGGAATTTTGCATGCAGTTGATCAAAAAGGGCTGCATAGGGTTCATTCAGGTAATCTATCTGCTCTCTTTTTTCCATATTCATACCACGAACAGTCGGCAATATGCGTCCATTAGATTGAACAGTGATATTCTTCACGTTATGTGGTTTGAAATATATTGAACTAAACGTGTAACTACCTTTGTACTGCTCTTCGGTCAGCAAAACAATTGCAATCTTTTTAGGCAACTCCATTGTGTTCAAAGATCTTTTAAACGTTGATTGAGTGGCTGGACTAGTAAAGTTCAACACCTTACAACTTTCATATTGGATCACATTGACATCAGGTATTGGTTTGTTCAATCTACAACGAGGAACCTGAAGCTCGGCCTTAGTTATTTCCATTTTCAGTGGTACGGACACCTCCGCAGCACTTTGTAAGAAGATATTTTCGGATTTTGCAGGAAACATCCGGAGAGTGAACCCGGTATTATCACTCAAATAACTGTCATTTTGTAGTAAATCAAGATATATTGGACTGAACACGGAATATTTTTTTCCGCTTTCGATGGAAAACGATCTCAGCCATTCATAATAACTCATTTGTTGATTCTTTAAAACCAGATTAGCTGTCAATGCATTGTCGCGATAAAAATGAGCTGATTGCAAAGCGAGTTGCTCGGATTCCGATTTAAACAGCAAATTTTTTAGATAAGAAGATCGGGTATATTCACGTTGTGCAGTTTCGCAAAGGGCTCCGTTCAAATACAAATGAGCATCTTCAAAAATGGATCCACCTACATTATTTATTAAAGTAATTTTGTCATCAGGCTCCACATCGACCCATTCATCATCTTTCTTTTTCTTCACAACAAAATCGACAAGCAAACGGATGTTTTTTGTATCAATAACCAAATTAGGGGCCGGTTGAACGTTGAATAAAAGTGGAGTTCTGCCACCAACACTGTCAACCGGCAGGGTTGTTTCGCATGAAACAATTTGAGTTGAGATGGAATCAATGGCATTGCGCCACTCACTTGCGATTAACTTCTTGCGAGTCATTTTCAAACTTTTCGAATGTGAATCAAGGCGAATAAATCGGTTTTTGGGGCTGTAACCGTCTTAGATGAGCTGTTATATAGACTAACCGACAGCTGGTAATGAACAGATTCATCAAGTGGAACATATTTCACTGTTGAAGGCACATGTTCAATGACTGTAGATTTAGTCGCAGTTGGCAAGTGTAAAAAATCTAATATGCTGCACGATTCACCGTGTGAGTTGACAAAATTGTGTTTTGCTTGATCACATGATATGTAAAACACGCTATTTTCTAATTCAGATTCAAACTGTTTAAAAGTTACCGGAAAATCTTTGACCTTTTGAATGTCAGAATTGATCAAAAGCTTTGGTAAACTGAGTATTTCGGCTAATGCGTCAGACAACACCAAGACAGATTCTTTTTGAATTCGTAGCTTATAGCCGGTTTCATCATGCAAAATTTTCACCCTGCATCCGGTTGAACAGTTAGTACCGTAGACATCAATCAGTTGTTGAGTCAATTGGTTCATGACCTCTTCTTTTTCGCCGTTTGGAATTGGCTTGAACTTAATATAATGCTGATCATCGTTTTTGTTAGTGTGTATCATGTACAGCTCCGGCAACGTTAACCAATGCGGTACGGCTGAAAAGTAAAGAAGGCCGACTTCATACATTGATTTGGTGGCATCCAGAGTCTCTGGCAAACTAACTGAAGCAACTACCTCCCCAGGATTTCTCTGGAAGTTTGAAACACCGAGATAAAGATCTGTATCCA
>CAXIWR010000439.1:22500-27500 GCA_964036265.1 Daptonema setosum | reverse complement strand
CATAACGCACTCTTTTTTCGAGTATGAAAATAGCGAATATGAAAAGATACGAGTATGAAAAAGTACGAGTATGAAAAGATACGAGTATGAAAAGATACGAGTATGAAACATAACGGGTATGAAACATGCGAATATGAAAAGATACGAGTATGAAACATAACGGGTATGAAACATGCGAATATGAAACATGCGAATATGAAAAAGTACGAGTATGAAAAAGTACGAGTATGAAACATAACGAGTATGAAAAATAGCGAATATGAAAAGATACGAGTATGAAACATTACGCAACCGAATAGTTATGAGCTGAAAATTTCGCTTGATATGAACGAGCTGATAAAGCCGTTAGCATAGCTGGAATCTACGTCTAAAATAGTATGGATTAGTCTCGATTAAGTCAATTTACTATTTGTTTTTCCCGTTAAGATCGGCCTTCAAACATTACCTCGAATGCATGTCCCTCATCAGACCAACGTGTACTGCACATGCACAGCACGCGCGTTCGGCGTTCGTATACAGGATGTTATGTCATGCTCATCTATAACAGCAACTTGGTATAGTGGTTAACGCGTTAGACTTTCATGCGGCAGGTCGCGGGTTCGAATCTCAATAAATATTTTTGCTCATTTTAACGGTTAACTAATCAGCGAGAACAAGTGTATCAACAAAACAGCCCTTTTTGATTAAAAACATTTGAATTTTATCGGATTATCTTCCCTACAGTCTGAACTTCATGTAGAAATTAAATCTTGTGAAAGTCATTTTCCAGAATTGCGAAATAGAATGGAAGGTTTAGAGTAGCTGTAAATTTGCGCCCCGATAAAAACTAGTGCCGACACGAAGTAATTTTATTCATTCTTGGAAATTTGATTGGATTTAATTATGTGAAAGTATTTTAACCCATTATGTTGCTCAATTGCAACAAAAGCCTTGTAAATGAAATTTGTAAACCCCGATTGGCTGTCGTTTTCCTTATTGAATTTGGGTTTTATAAACAGGAAGGCCGCTACGAAGGCCATTGGGTTTTCATAAACAGGAGGGTTTTTTAACAGCGACCCTTGAACCTGATCTGTTTTTTTGCAAATGCATTTTGTACATAACATTACACATTTATGCATCGGACGAGTTATGTATGTATAAAAAAAAATACAGACGGTTGAGTTCGCAACTTATTATCGCCGAAATCAGTGCAGCTGGAATCTACGCCTCAATTGCTAAAAAAACGCCTCGATTGCTAAAAAAATCAAATTTATGCACTAAGAGTTATTTTCGAAAAAGGAAAGCTCCTTAACTTTTTGTGAAACTGACACCGGCATATAACTCTCAACTGGTTAGAAGAATGAATGTTTTTGATCGGTGTAGAAAGAATAGGAGTGTCCACAGATCCCATTGCATCTGTATTATTAGGGTCCAATAAATACCGGATTTCAAAATTGATCTTATTATCATTTGAGAAGAATATAATATTGTGCTATATTGTTTGCTAAATAATCTTTGACGTAGAAAACATTTGTAGTTTAACAGTTTGAAATCGTCTTTCAAACCAACAGATTATTTGTGTTTTTTGAACTTAAATCGACTATCAAAAGTAGTCGAAATGAATTTAATTAGAATAATACATATATGTAGAACAACAACCAATCGGGGTTTATAAATTTCAATTAAAATAGCATTTTCCCAAGGGAGCGTTATAATAATGCGTTAATAAATTTTACTTCCAAATCCATTCAAGTTTTCAAGAAAAAACGTTAATGAAGTTTACACGTGTTTGAAAAATAGCTTCTTCAGAGATGGAAATAAAGATGTTTTGCTGATACACTTGTTCTCGCTGATTAGTTAACCGTTAAAATGAGCAAAAATATTTATTGAGATTCGAACCCGCGACCTGCCGCATGAAAGTCTAACGCGTTAACCACTATACAAAGTTGCTGTTATAGATTAGCATGACATAACATGCTGTATACGAACGCCGAACGCGCGTGCTGTGCAGTACACGTTGGTCTGATGAGGGACATGCATTCGAGGTAATGTTTGAAGGCCGATCTTAACGGGAAAAACAAATAGTAAATTGACTTAATCGAGACTAATCCATACTATTTTAGACGTAGATTCCAGCTATGCTAACGGCTTTATCAGCTCGTTCATATCAAGCGAAATTTTCAGCTCATAACTATTCATATCAACTGTGCGTCGAAAAATATTTTTGTACCGAGAAAAGGTTGGCGCCTCTCCCTTCGACAACCACATTGTTGCATTGAGTTAAAATACGATTTTCAGTGGTAATTTTAACCGTAGATTTCAGATATACTAACGACGATGGTCGGTCGTCAGCCAATTTATCAATATTTCAGCCCAAAGGTCGTCAGAAACGCACGCAGAAAAGTCGAACGATTTCCGTTTTTCAGAAATGTTTGGCAGCGTCTCCTGTTAGAAAACCTGAATAGTGCAGTGATTAATTGACGATACAGATAGCTTTTGAAGCGTAGAATCCAGCTAAACTAACGTCGATATCAGGTCGTTAACATTGCAGCCTGCATTTCGGCTCAAAGTTGACCGGTTTTTCAGTATTTTTGCGCCTTTTGGCGCTTTATTCGGAAATTACGAATCAGACTGACAAACAACTTTTTGCGCGTTCTCAGAGACTCAGGGACATTCGATTTAAGCCATTAACTTCAATTTAGAATTTTTTTGTTGACCGAGTTTTTCCACGGTTTTGGCCGAACGGTAAATGCACCCGCTCTTAAAACGCACGAAAAACATCAAAAAATTATTTAGTTAAACACTTTCATAAATGCATCATTGCTAATATTTGATAACGGAACACTTGGCCAAGCTGCTTATTTAAAAAACCCAGTAATTTTCCTAGAATTTTTCCCATACACGAAATTTTATGAAGTGGGTGACCACTGAAGAACCACCGCTGCTCGGGCCTAGCGCGCCAGCCTTACGATAGGCTATCGGGGGTTAACGGACTTCAGTAAAACTTCATATGGAATATATTTTTGGTGAGAGAAAATTTCGGCGTTTAGTAAAAATTCTATAAAAATTACTGGGTTTTGTAATTTTGCGGCCAAGCTACATACATTTGATGTTCCTCAATGATGTTTGTACCACTATTTTAAGTTTTCTTCCAGTTACATTTATCATTACTTGAAACCTTTAACATAAATTCGAAATTTGGTTAAAACTCACAACTCATTATTGCAACCAACTCATGCTGAATTTTGATGATGCATTTTCCCGTCATTTTGATGGTACTGGATGGGCTGGGAAGAGAGTTGTATGAGTTATCCTGAAAAAGTTCGTGTTGTGAAAAAAAGTTTTGTTGAGATTCATTCAGTCAAACATTTTTTATTAACGCGATATCCCAGTAATATTAAGAGAGCTTTAAATACGAACAATAATTTTAAACAGCAAGTGTTAATCAAGTATGGTAGACTTATTCCAAAAATACCACTAGTCTGACGCTATGTAACAATAAACCATGACCAACTGCTAACAACGTGACGTGAGATACCTCAGCATTTGAGAGCTAATATTGCCCAAACAAACACAACCTTATTCAGGTTTCTTTTACGTAACGAACGACAGAATAACTATGTGAATACACATTTATCTAATTGTGTAATTGTTTGAGGTCACATGTTCGAATCAAATGAGAAAAAGTTTATCTTCTAGAAACTTCAATTTTGAATACTTTAATGGTTTTGCTATATATGTATAGGATATATACATACATGAGGAAAATTTCGCATTGCATATAATATCCATGGTTTCTTGTTAGCCAAAAAAATTTCGCGCGAAGTTTGAATTCAAACAGGTTTTGGTGTGCTTTCAAAAAATTCGAGAAAAAAATTAGTTTTCACCTTTCATTTAGACAACATACAAAAATTTTGATCAACTCATTGTATACGTGTATAACACCGACCTACAAAATTACCATTTGAATAACAAGAAACCCTGATCAAGCTACATATAAACAAAACTCTATTACAACATTTTGTAGTACTGAACTGCTCCAGTGTGCGTACATATGTAGCTCAAACATTAACCTAAGTTCGCATTGTTTGTAGTGCACTGTGTAAAGTTAAACTGCATGCATACATACAGTACGTTAAGTTCGGGCATAGTTTTTTGGTTAGTAAATGTAAACTCTGCAATTATTTTTATCATGTATGTATGTAAGTATGTTTGGTTATAGTATAGCAATCTTGATTGAATAGAAGACAAAAGACTTCATTGAAATATGAGAAAGTTTACAGAGAAATATCTGTTTAACACGAAACAGCAAATAACAATAACGATGGAGTAACCTCGCGTTGTTTAAACATGTACTTACAATATCGAAACACGTAGGGTTTGTTTGTGAAGTGAAGTATGTACATTTATGTACTGCATAGTGTGAAACAAAATAGCGCGTGCAACACAAATTGGTTGACAACGCAATTTTAATGCACGTTACGTTGTCTCACACAGTCACACTACACACAATAGTTAAAAAAAAATGCTAAAATTCCTAAATACTAGGAAATTTTTTGAACTGACCTAGACTTAGGAAACAACAGAAAACTGCACATCCATCTAACGAGTAGTAAAGATTTACAGAATTTAATTTTATTCACAAATAACTCTGGACAAGATATAAACATTTTGATGCAACATAAAAACAGCAAATATAAATTTATTGACGTTTTCTGACTTACTGAGGTTATGTTATGCTTATTCTAAACCGAAATGGTTAGAATCGTTAAATATGTGCTTAGAATTAACAATTTTTTTGAATTAACCAACTAAACCTAGACTATGTACATACTTACTGAACCTAGAATAGTTACTGAACCTAGAATATTTACTGAACCTAGAATAGTTACTGAACCTAGAATAGGCACGGAAACCGTTGAATGCAGCAAACATGTCCTTGTAAAATGCATCCATAAAACGAGCATCTTTGCAGTTAAATGAACCTTTGATATAAATCGTGTTAATAAGATAAGATCTCA
>CAXIWR010000439.1:0-17500 GCA_964036265.1 Daptonema setosum | reverse complement strand
GACACCGGATATTGATTCCCCACGGCCAGTTACATAACCATACACCTTTATCTTAGTATATACATACCTTATATCGATAGTTATAGATGGGCCCCATTATCGACTCTTATACCCGATTTCCAACCTGCTGACTTCCTTGCCGTGCATACCACCCTCGAGCACACTGACCGAACATTCGGGTGACGGGACAGCGACTTGCTGGTTGACGGCCTCCGTAGGCAGGTTGTCGTCGCGGGCTGCGCTGACCAGACTGACGACGATGGTTAGTAGGATTAGGGAGATCATGGTGTACTGCAAACAGAGATCTTTTATTGGAACCTCTTCATTACAAAAGTCATCCAGTACTAATGTCTGTACACACTAATAGAATATCTTATGAGAATGGTGTTTTCGTGGTGGCCAGAGAGGTTGAAAAATAGCGAGCAATGGTTGGAATACTAGAGCAACGCGTAATGCGTCTGTGTCTCATTTCAGTTTCCGAACCATAACCCCCCATGCGAGGCTGGCGCTTTATGCGTTTGACATGACAGATTTTACTTCAAGTTTATGATAAATATCAACAATAAATAGGATAAACAGAAAATATATTAATGACGTTTCGGTTTTTAATCTAGAAGGCTGGAGTTGTGAGACTCATCAGTCATTGACTAGAACAAATATGTACATGGATAGGTAGGAATAGGGAGTTTAAGTATCGTAATAATAAAAAAGACACAAGATACTGCTAGAAACGATGTTATGGAATGCTCATATTTTCAGCCTCCACGGACCGACTGTTGCTTTCTTCCGATTCATATACTACATAGTTCCGGTAACATTAATGCTAGAAACAAGTTGCATAGTAATGAAGAAAGCTGCGTTATTCGTAATGATAGAGATAATGTGTAATTACCCACTGTTTCATGAGTCTGGGCAGGTTTTCGTTTCGGGCATAAAAATAGACGAGTTTGATCTAATAATAATATTAAGACTGTGCTTTGCGCGTTATTTTCCAGAAAACTAACGAAAAGGATTATGAGGACATTTTAGTCAGAAATTTGTTCGCATTGTTCGTAGAACAAGTTGGATATATCAGATGTTTATTTTAAGGTGTTGGAAAGTGTAATCTTATGGCCTTTCGAATGGCCTTTCGAATGAAGGAACCTTAAATCGGATGAACCAGAAAACGGGAAACGAAAATACCGAAACATCACAGTTTACTAAACAGACAGTAGACCACACAAACCGTTGCTCAGACAGACTTCATCCACGAAATTTATTTATTACTTCGCTCAAAATATGGTTAAAGCAAGTTCGGTTAGATATCATCGACAAAAGCAAACACGAGCGACACGCCGCATTTCACTTTCTCAGATCAGCCAATCTGATCTTGTAAATCTAGCGAAAACGACAGTAAATCTTCACACACGACACCTGGATCAGCGATGGATGGAGCGTACATGGATTTACGACTGCAACTGATAGTCTTGAGCTGTGAAGTCGCGTTTTTGCAAAACATTCGGTTTGATGCGTAAATGTTGATATCATGGAAAAATTACGGATTTTTACAATAACAATGTACTTTGGGATTTCGCGGCCCACTGTGCGGGTGATTTGTAAGAACTGAACAACCCAGCCGTTTACATCTGTTATCGCTTGAAGTATGTATAAAAAAGGAACGCTGTCATTGTTTTAGCAAATTGCACATTTTAAATGTAATTGAAATTGGATGAATTTTTGTCATAATTTATAGTCCAAAACCTCATGTTAATTATGTTTTATTGTTTTAGATAGATATTTGTATGCTTATTGATTTAATGATTAAACAATAATAAATAACACCAAATAAATTATACTGATGTTGTAATATAAGAAGTATGGAAGAATAAATATCAGCAATTATAATAAATAAGGCTACTCAATGTAAATTCAGTTTCGACATAAGAACAATGATAATAGCTAGGGTCTCAATGTTGTATCGTCTTAGAGTTTCTTTTTCTAGTTATAATTTTAGCCGATTTTGCACCATGATAATAAACTACAAATCTTAAAGTAACACGCAACGGAGGCGAGAACCCGAAACCATGCTTCAATTAATGATGAATTCTAGTCCAACCAAGAAATTGAAAAATGTCGAGTTCCTGGTAGGGTTAGAACCCACGACCTTCCGTTCAGCACACGGACGTGCTAACCACTACACCACAGGTACTCCTGTCTAGCGCTGTCTAGCAATGTTTCAGCTTGACTCTACAGAAGATTATATGTATCTCATACAAACGTGCACCGGATGCTTATATAAGGATGTGCAGATCAGCATCAGTTTTAAGATAGAGATCTTCACGGATTCAGTGTACAGGTGAAGTAAGTCAACACCCACGCCCCAGAGTCTACACGAAATCTCACGGCACGAGCTTCAACACCTACGCAGCATACGCTTACCTGGAATCAGTAGCTAATCCAACCAGATATGACAGTGATCGACTCTTCACAATATTGAACAATCATGAGTTTACCACCATCGAGGGACGTAAAGATCTTGGAGAATAAGAAATTTGGAGTTCCGCCATTTATTCGTGGTCAAGTTTCATGGCCGCTCTTCCGCCCTTTTTGTAAAAAACAGGTCTGTGAAGAGAAGGGATTTGGCTGAACATTATCCAGTAGTTTTTTGACCCGCCACGGATAAGAAGTGTAAACACGCGCAGCTGCAGTCGTCCGTCATTGAGAGCTACTTTTTGCGACTACTAGCAGCTATTGGGCTATTATTACTTGACGCAGAGACAACAATGACTGTTTTTGCGGATATACTATAAAGCTAAGTGCGGATTGGCGGATTCTGCACGAACTGACTGAAAACCTCCGCTTCGCGGTGCCACAAACTTCTCGGTCAGGTTATTAGGGGTTAACAGACAAAAAAACATCGACCGGAATTCTTTAACTCGCCATGAAATCCGTCAGTTCGTTTTCGCCTATTATTAAACCAGTGTTTCTTTGGTGGCGAGCTAAATTAGCGGAATCTTGATAACAGCTAATCTCACGCCCAGCACCAGCACAGTCGCTTCAAGGATAAAATCTATTACATTACCCGTAATTAAAGCATGCATTATTGTTGTATATAAAAATAGTGACGAAAAATATACAGTTTGTGGAAGCACGATCAAAATGTTTTAGCACAACATAGAAAGATGGAAAATCACAACGCAAAACTGTACACATAAATAGGTGGGACAATTGAAGATACAGAATACATACGTGGTTAAGGATGATCACACCTATACTCGATTTAACACTTCATTTTCCCAGTATACATTGTATATTAGGGAAATTTGAATCTCTGTTGGCAAAATTATGAATGTTAAACGACACCCAGAAAAAGTACAAGGCGTTTCATTTAAACTTAACGTTTTGTTTCAGCTTTTCACATGACCTCCGCCACATGAATTTTATCCGGAGTAAAAAAATATGTGAATGCGCGCCTTCATCTGGCCTCCAATGAAGCGTAAGTGAATTATGAAAATCAAAGAATAGGATGTATAACTGAGGTTCGAATATTTCGCGACAGTTTTCCGGGACATTGTCGGGACAGTTTTTTGTAAAAAAATTTCAAGCACACCATTTTTTGTTTGTTTTTTTGTAACATTTTTGACAGCACATTAATTTCAATTTTTTTAATTTAAGGTGTGTGGCAAAAGTCTTATAAAAAATCCGTGAATTTGTCGCCTCTGTCGCGAAATATTCCAACCTCAGTTATATGTTAGAATTTACGATCACAAAACATAACAAACCACGGGAAATGGCTGGCATTCACATTTATTACTCTACTCACTGTGAATGGTTCCCTAGTAGATGAGCGATTAACGAGTAAATCAACATCGGTTTTAGTGTGGTTGTGGTTAAAATTCTTTAATATACAGTTATCATCAGGTTGGGAAAATGTTGCCGATGTTGCTGTTGTTGATGTTGATGTTGTTGTTGTTGTTGTTGTTGTTGTTGTCGTTGTTGTTGTTGTTGTTGTTGTTGTTGTTGTTGTTGTTGTTGTTGTTGTTGTTGTTGTTGTTGTTGTTGTTGTTGTTGTTGTTGTTGTTGTTGTTGTTGTTGTTGTTGTTGTTGTTGTTGTTGTTGTTGTTGTTGTTGTTGTTGTTGTTGTTGTTGTTGTTGTTGTTGTTGTTGTTGTTGTTGTTGTTGTTGTTGTTGTTGTTGTTGTTGTTGTTGTTGTTGTTGTTGTTGTTGTTGTTGTTGTTGTTGTTGTTGTTGTTGTTGTTGTTGTTGTTGTTGTTGTTGTTGTTGTTGTTGTTGTTGTTGTTGTTGTTGTTGTTGTTGTTGTTGTTGTTGTTGTTGTTGTTGTTGTTATTATTGTTTTTCTTGTTGTTGTTGTTGTTGTTGTTGTTATTGTTTTTGTTGTTGTTGTTGTTGTTGTTGTTGTTGTTGTTGTTGTAATTGTTGTTGTTGTTGTTGTTGTTGTTGTTGTTGTTGTTGTTGTTGTTGTTGTTGTTGTTGTTGTTGTTGTTGTTGTTGTTGTTGGCACTATCCAAAACGAATATGATGACTCGAACTGGCTGAGCCGAACCCGAACTGTCCATAGCCGCGACCAAAGTCTCTAGCTGAGGAAGGAGGTGATGTTTCATAGGAGTCACTGCTCATCTCATCTAAGTATGCTGCACTGTATTGCTGTTGTAATGGGGAGTAGTCGATGATTGGCTTGGAGAGGATGAATAAGCTCGGTGGTAAAAGTTTCGGTAAAACGGTAATGGTACGGAACTTCTGACGAAGCAACAGACAACATGGTCCCGCTTCGTGTTGGGCTGATTCTGCAATGTGGACAAGTGCAGTGAGTGAGTGAGTGAGTGAGTGAGTGAGTGAGTGAGTGAGTGAGTGAGTAAGTGAGTGAGTGAGTGAGTGAGTGAGTGAGTGAGTGAGTGAGTGAGTGAGTGAGTGAGTGAGTGAGTGAGTGAGTGAGTGAGTGAGTGAGTGAGTGAGTGAGTGAGTGAGTGAGTGAGTGAGTGAGTGAGTGAGTGAGTGAGTGAGTGAGTGAGTGAGTGAGTGAGTGAGTGAGTGAGTGAGTGAGTGAGTGAGTGAGTGAGTGAGTGAGTGAGTAAGTGAGTGAGAGAGTGAGAATTTCATTTACCTAATAGCGTTTCATGAATGCTTTTTTCCCATTTATTCAATCACTCACTCACTCACTCACTCACTCACTCACTCACTCACTCACTCACTCACTCACTCACTCACTCACTCACTCACTCACTCACTCACTCACCGAGTATACAGTGTGCGGCACAACAGCAGAATATGAGCGCGGCAAACCAGATTACGGTCAATACCTCTGGCAACATGGTGAATGTGGCCAGCGGCATGAAAAAAGTCTCAACAAAGGTCGGTAGAAAATTCAATTAATTTTTCAGGTTTTGCACATTCAATAATTATTGTGCTCTGAAAATAAAACAAAAACTCCTGAGAAGTATGTTTTTGATGATTTATGCATGGGTACAGACTTTCATGCAGGTACATTATGAAGTATTCATGTAGAGTAATACTGATGATGTATAAAATGGTTGTGAGGTCTTGGAAGGGGACGACAGAAAATTAGGCCATTCTATATACACCTTAAGATGTAGATAAAACGGCCTATTTTTTGCCGATTCCCCCTCTTTGAAGAGATTCTGCTCCCTTTGGAGATTTGGCTCATCCGTCAGTGAAACCCCACGCGTACCACGGCTGGCGCATCGGCGGTTTTTGCCACCGGACATGTGAAAAACGATAATTATCATAGATTTTAGGGTTAATATGGTTTGGATTACCTATGACAACAGGTTATTGAATTTTCGAAAAAAATAACCCCTCAACCTTCAGAAAATTATATTTCTGATGAGTTAACGTATAAATTTGTACATACTGTAAATACGCTGCTCATTTACACCTTCATGGCTTTTGGTACAGCGAATACACGTAATTTGGTAAAGCAAAAATCATCATGGATTTTTTCTGGTATAGCAAAAATGTAGATGGATTTTTTCTGGTATAGCAAAATGTAGATGGATTTTTTTTGGTATGGATTTTTTTTGGGTGGATTTTTTTTGGTATGGATTTTTTTGGGTGGATTTTTTTTGGTATGGATTTTTTTTGGCATGGCCCTTTTCGTCCGCTAGGGCCTCCGATCATGATTTTTTTTTTACAAAATCCATGAAAGAAATTTTCACGGGTTTTCTGACGACGTCTGTCTGTCTGTCTGTCTGTCTGTCTGTCTGTCTGTCTGTCTGTCTGTCTGTCTGTCTGTCTGTCTGTCTGTCTGTCTGTCTGTCTGTCTGTCTGTCTGTCTGTCTGTCTGTCTGTCTGTCTGTCTGTCTGTCTGTCTGTCTGTCTGTCTGTCTGTCTGTCTGTCTGTCTGTCTGTCTGTCTGTCTGTCTGTCTGTCTGTCTGTCTGTCTGTCTGTCTGTCTGTCTGTCTGTCTGTCTGTCTGTCTGTCTGTCTGTCTGTCTGTCTGTCTGTCTGTCTGTCTGTCTGTCTGTGTCTGTCTGTCTGTCTGTCTGTCTGTCTGTCTGTCTGTCTGTCTGTCTGTCTGTCTGTCTGTCTGTCTGTCTGCCTGTATGTCTGTCGGTCCGTCTGTCTGTCTGTCTGTCTGTCTGTCTGTCTGTCTGTCTGTCTGTCTGTCTGTCTGTCTGTCTGTCTGTCTGTCTGTCTGTCTGTCTGTCTGTCTGTCTGTCTGTCTGTCTGTCTGTCTGTCTGTCTGTCTGTCTGTCTGTCTGTCTGTCTGTCTGTCTGTCTGTCTGTCTGTCTGTCTGTCTGTCTGTCTGTATGTCGGTCCGTCTGGCTGTCTGTTTGTCTGTCTGTCTGTATAACCGAGAAACAGATTGGCAGAAAAAACGAGCGTACATTCATATTTTTTAGTTGCAACTGAACCACTATTTCGTAGCAATCTACATACTGTCGAACTCTTCTGATTCATAAAGTATTCATGCAAACGTTTCAACACTGTCAATGTTCATATTTTATTCAATCATGCTTTCTTTTTCCTTACATGTATTCTACATAATAATCCAAATTTATTTTTTAAAAATTGTACGAGAACTTTTTTCAGATCAATTTCCAACAGGCATTGAGAGTTCTTCGATAAAGAAGAAACACTTTATGAGTTTTTCACGCTCCGGGTGCAAAATCGAATTAAACAACCTATACCTCCGTTCAAATGTACCAAATTCAGCTTGAGAGACCTACAGTATTATACATAATCCTATGGATATGGATACAGTAGCATACACTGGGGGACGAGCCAAACCTCCAAAGGGAGGGGAATTTCGCCAAAGAGGGGGGGGGGGGGAATTGGCAGTTTTCAAGCCATTTTACCTACACCTCAGGGAACATATTCTCCTTTTTGAAACTGTCAAAGAAAGAGGAATTCCCTTTCAAACGTCACCAAAACATGATATGCCCTCTTTTTTTAAAATAGATCCAACTGCTGTCATCACTCAGTGTGGAAAGAACTTTAAAAAAGTATCCCGTTATTTTCGGGAAATACTTCCCAGTTTCAAGCCACGCAACTGTCATTCTTCAGAATCTCCGCATAGTGAATATCGCTGAAAATCCGAATTTCGCAATTTTGAATTGAAAATGCGCGCGTAAACACGTTTCTGAGTACCATGAAATTCTGGATAGACTAAACTAGTAAATAAAGTATGTTGTTACTAATTAATTTTCTGAAAATCTTTAATTAAACAATTAATTAGTTGGGTACGTATAATAATAATATGTTATACAAATGTAGTGTGAACAGTTGAAAATTTTTAATAAGATTGAACACGCGCCAAAATTTAAATGCGCGCTCAAAGGATTACGGTAAAAACTTCGGAGTAACGAGAAACTGTGGCCAGATTTTAACTTGGTGGGAAGCATAGCTAAGCCTACATACAATGTGTAGTCCATTTAATTCGATTACTTAGGCAGTGTCCGTGAAAACATGTCCGCGGGGCGGTAAAAGAAACCAGATGTTCAATTGAGTTTTCCGGCAGATTCAATTTCAATGTTCAATTGAATTCAAATTTTCAGAAAATAATTACATGAAATGAGCACATTCGTCCATTTTGGATTTAGATAAGCTGAACTAGACATTTGGACAACATATAACTTCGGGGCTAATTCCTCTTATTTGTCGTGATATATACAGTGAAAAGTATTAGTGGTAATAACAAGAACCCCCGAACAAGCTATAAGTACAGTATGTACAGAGGGTCCCATTTAAAAGTTACGTTTTGTTTTTGCTGTAATTTTTTTTTACAATTAACCGATTTTGAAGTTTTATGTGGCATATGATGGAGAATTTAAGACAAATTGTTTTTTGGCGCATAAAATTTTGAAAACGCATGATAATTTTAACTTTTATGCTAAATCTACAAAAGTCCCTTATTTTCATCAAAATTCGTCGATTTATTCCTGTTTTTCAAACATAAATAACTGTTTATTGGTATCTACAAGTAAAAACAAAATGTAACTTTTAAATGGGACACCCTGTACATAGTCGTTGATGAGAGTTTCTGCCGAGTGAAGTTCCCTTAAACAGTTTTATGTGCACCGATTCGTCCTATTAATTTTGGCAACTGCATTCCATGAAGGTAATATTAGTAGCCTTCAGATTCATCAGTTCATGTCGAAGAAAACATTGTCCGAAATCCCTGAACAAACGCTTGTTAGCCAAACCTTTTGGGCGCGCAAATTGAATTCAAGCCTGTTTTTGGCGCGCTTTCAAAAATCGGAAATGAATTACCTTTTCACATAAAATTTGGACAACAGACGAAAATTGCGCTTATTTCATTGCATACGTGCGTAACCGGCCCGATTTTTTTATAACAAGAAACGCTAAACAAACTATATAGACCTCATAATTGGTTATAGGAAATGGTTTAAAACTGCGAGAATCCATGGCATGGCCAGAACCAGATTCTTAAGTCCAGAACCGGATTCTTAAGTCCAGAACCAGATTCTTAAGTCCAGAACCAGATTCTTAAGTCCAAAACCGGATACTCAAGCAATGAATTTTCTGTGCTACGTTTTAGCCACTTTTTTAAACTTCTTAGAAACAGATTCTCAAGTCCAGAACCGGATTCTCAAGTATGAATTTTTCTGTGCCACGTTTTGGGGTTTCTTAGTTAAACAATTACGAGGCCTATATATGTGTACTTACTGTATATACCATGGCGAAACTCATCAAAAAGAGCCCAAACAAACAAACGACCGAGATATACTCGCTCGAAAAAAAACCGTTACGGCTTTCGGATATACCACAACCATACATTCAAGGCAGGCACCACCAGCCGACCAGAAGGGGTGGGAAAAGTAGAATTCCCCTCTCTTTGGCATTTTCAAAAAATATAGTTTGTTCTCTAAGGTGTAGGTAAAATGTCTCGAAAACTGCCAATTCCCTCTCTTTGGCAAAATTCCCCATCCCTTCGGAAGATTGGCTCGTCTACCAGTGGTAAGGGGTGTTTAGGACGCACTGGCGGACGAGATAATCTTTCAAAGGGATGTGAATTTCGTCAAATAGGGGGGAATCGGCAGAAAGTAAGTTATTTAACTACATCTTAGGGAAATCAGGGAAACCAAATTCAACTTTTTGAAACCACCAAAGAGGGGGAATTCCTGTTTTCCCACCCCTTCTCGTCCGCAAGTGATAGGACGGTTGGGGGGGGGGGGGGGGGGGGGGCGTACATCTCTAAATCTCGTCCGTTTAATTCAATTTCGTAGGACGGTGTCGTTAGCCATATTGGCAGCTCCACTAAGGGAGAGATAAACTATGTAAAGTTTGTTTCATGGTTTCTCGTTACTTGAAAACTCACTGTGTATCCGTTTCCACAAGTAAAGAACATTTTTGAAACTTTACTAAAAATAGCATTTTTTTCAGTTACATAAAAAACTACATATGGCACAAATTTCCAAATGGACAAAAGACTTAACCCGCATCAATGTAGCGGAAGTAAAGCGCTAAGAATGACAAACCCTGCGCATTGTCCAAAAATCCCTGAAAAAAAAACAGGCGCGCATTTAAATTCAGTTTCCTGATCTCTTATGATTACTGTAAAATCTACCCATGGTTTCTTCTTATTCAAAGAATTTTGCAAACATAAAAAAACAAAAAAACATTTTGACACAAGTTTCCAAATGGACAAACAACTTAGCCCGCATCAATGTAGCGGAAGTAAAGCGCTTAGATGGCAAATCCTGGCCCATTGTACATCCATTCACTGGCGGACGAGAAGGGAGGGGAAAGTGGAATTCCCCCCTCTTTGGCGTTTTCAAAAAGTGGAATTTGTTCCCTTAAGTGTAGGTATAATCACCTATGTTCTGCCGATTCCCCCTCTTTTGACGAAATTCCCCTCCCTTTGGATCAGCTCGCCCACCAGTACATGAATTGGCAGACGTTGGTGGAAGATAATCCCTGAACAAAACCAGGACGGAATCACCCTGTCTTTGGGGAAACCGAAACCAAAACTTTCCAAATGCGAGGTTAGAATTTTTACATAAACGAAAATTTTCCAAATCAAGAAGAAAGTGGGCGAGTTTCTTGGCCATCGAAACTAAACGGACCATGAGAAAATGATGGGCACAAATTTGAGCCCCAAGGTCCCCGCGGCACAATGAGTATACTTATGTGGTATAATGTAAGCCATTGTCCAGTAAAATA
Source organism: Daptonema setosum (assembly GCA_964036265.1). Taxonomy (NCBI): domain Eukaryota; kingdom Metazoa; phylum Nematoda; class Chromadorea; order Monhysterida; family Xyalidae; genus Daptonema; species Daptonema setosum. Next base: position 6,855 of record CAXIWR010000439.1, on the reverse strand, counting down.
TGGTTTGACATGCCATGTGACATGTTAGAAGTGTCTTTTTAAAAAGGACATTTTCTTACTGTGGTTGGACGCACTAGTGGAAAATCATGGGGAAAGTAAGATTTGTCCCCCGTCTGAAGATTCGAAAATGTGAAATACAGGGTGGCCCAAAAGTCTCTACCCGCTGTTTGACCATGAATTTCTCAAACTTATTAAATTGCATGATTCTCTTTTACAACCTACATATACGTAATAACACCTGAAATTTCTTATTATGTGGTTTATTTTTTTATAGGATTGCTCAAATTTTAGTTTTTGCCGAAATTAATGGATTTTTCGTGTATTTTCGGCAATTCTGACCAAAATACCATGGAAACTGGACATAATTATGTGATTAAATGTTCAAATAATTGTAAAAGAATTTCACATTGCTGAAAACAAGTGTTAACTGGGTTTTTATGATAACTATATAGGAACACAGGTTGATATTACAGTGATTTACGACAAAAAAGTCTGGGTAACCGAAGAAAAATCTACGTTTTTGACAAAAATCTAAAAATTTAAAAATCGGTAAATTAACTTCTAGTCGAGATAATCATGCTCCAACAACTCCCAATGTGCGGATGTATCGTCGTAAAACCCCGTTCAGGGCTATTAAAACAAGATAAAGGCTGAAAACTGCCGAATTACCGATTTTGGTCCTAAAAATGACTTGCGCAATTTGGCTCATATTTTGCTGGTCGAAGCCAATAATAATTGTATTTTGTGATAAGTTCAGTTCAAACATCATCATAAAACAGAATTATGCAATTCTTGAGTCTTATAACACGTTTAAATTTAGAAAAATTAGACTGAAGATCATAAAAGTACAGGAAAAACCTGATTTTCGCCGAATTTCAACAAAAAGTCCTAAAATCGTAAGAAATAGGTCAAATCTGACAACATAATTCAATTTTTCAGGTGTTTTTACCTGTATTTGCATATTTGAACACCAATCTTCAAATACAATTTTTTCGAGAAATTCGACGTCAAACAGCGGGTAGAGACTTTTGGGCCTCCCTGTATATTCCGAAAAATGGGTGGAAAAGCTTTCAATCAGCGTATAACAATCACCTTATGAGCAAATAAAATGGCACCTTGATTAATGGCTTTGCATGTCATGTGACGCAAATCGCCCAAATCACTGGCCGTCTTCGCTGCGCCCAATAAGCGCACCCAGCGAACCACTAGCGGACGAGAAGGGGTGGGAAAAGTAGAATTCCCCCCTCTTCGGCTATTTTAAGAGGTAGAATTTGTTCATTAAGGTGTAGGTAAAACGGCCTGAAAAATGCCGATTCCCCCCTCTTTGACAAAATTCCACTCCCTTTGGAGAGTTGACTCGTCCGCAAGTACAGCGAACACACCCTTATTGCCTACCCAGGGTTTGTTTTTAGCCAAAAACTTTTGACTTCTAACGCGCTTTCAAATTTTGAAGAAATAAAAATATTTTCCACATAATATTTGGGCAACATACGAAAATTGAGGTTAGTTCATCATATATTGTACCTGTACGTGCGCAATCGGCCCACAAAATTAATTTTTGATAACGAAAAATCCTGATCAAGCTATAAAATATACTTACTGTTATTATATACAAACTGATTTGAATAGTTCAGTATATACAGGGTGGCTGTAAAGTAACGACGCGTTTTCCGGCCGTCTATTTCTCAAAACTATTGTATTGCATGATTAACTTTTACATGCCAATTATATGTATTCATACTTGAAATTTTAGATTATGAAATTCATTTTAGTGTAGGACTGCTCAAAATATTTTTTTTTCCGAAAATTAACGGAAATTTTGTTATTTTTCAACAAAACTGATCGAAATTCCATGATCGAACTGACCATAGTAATACGAATTAAGTATCAATTAGTTTCAACCAGGATTCATAATGATATAAACAAATGGTAAGTTGAGTTTTGTGTTAAAGAATTTATGAAAGGATTAGAATTCTTAGTATTTCACTACCAAAAAGTCTCAATAAATGAAGAAAAAATGCAAAATTTGATAAAATTCCAAAATTTCGAAAATCAAAGATTTAGGTTCTGAGTAGGATTATCATACTTCCATAAATCTTATAATACAAATATGGTGTCCTAAGACACCATTAAGGGTCATAAAAGCATGATAATTGGTGAAAAATGCAGAAATAAGATTCTGATGTAAAAAGTGACATGTGAAAGCTGGCTTAATTTTCACCATTAGATATTACCAATAGTGTTATTTGGCGATGAGATTTTTTAAAAATCATTATTAAAATAGTGTGTAAACTTTTAGAATCCTATAACGCTTTTATTTGGAAAAAAAAATACCGTCGAGGACCCGAGAAGTAAAAAAATGTTGATTTTTGACAGAAATTCCACAAAAGGTCTAGAAATACATTATAATACGTCAAATCTGACCACATAATTCGATTTTTCAGGTGTTTTTACGCAAGTTTGACTATAAAAACACTTATCACAATTTATATTTTTTTTGAGAAATGGGCGGCCGGAAAATGCGTCGTTACTTTACAGCCACCCTGTATAGAGTTGATCAATTAATGTAACTTTTCCAAAACGGTGCCTGGAAATTCTTGAACCTACATACACGTAGAGATATGTATGCATTCTTAGTTCAATTCTTCGGTAATGAAATAGGATTCTCAACACGAAGAAACTGAACGTTTTAAAAACGAAAATCTATTTCCTGGGTGGCGGGCAGTTAAATTCCTCACCATTAGGGAAATGGATCAAAAAAATACCAGCTTTATTCATGCCGGCGCGCGGTGCCGCAAACGTGACGCAAACAGACCTGAAAAATAAATAAATGGGCATTGAACACAATAACTGGTTGTGAACCGGTTAACCAATGAAATGATCATGGAGGTTATATTCATAGTCGTTCAAAAAGTCTTAAGAGTTATTTCCGTTACTTCAGAACCTTTCTATTCTGCTTGAAGTTACGCCTATGGTGCTTAGTGATAATTAGGAGACTGGAATCGAAGATTTGAACTTGAAGCTATAACTTATTCGGAGTTATTGTTACTCACAGTTTTGATAGGCGAATTGAATTCAAGTTTATTTTTGGTGCACTTCCAAGAATTCTAAAAGTGAGTTCAGATTTTTCACCTTGCCACACAAGGCTTCACAAAAATCAAGTTGAATAACGAAAACTCCGGTTGAGCTATGTACATATACTGGGTGAGTCCAAAAAAGTTTATAAAAAAGTTTCACGTTCACGTTTCACGTCCAATTTCTAAAAAAAATATTCCCGAGAAGATCAGGGTGCATACGTACATATAGGCGAATTTTTTGGTAATGACTTTTATAGGAACTTTTTTCTGTGTAAAACCTTTCCCTCACCCGGAAATTGGTGGTCGGAAGCAGCAATTTGGGGTTGATGAAAAGGTTTTACACAAAAAATGTTCTTAAAAAAGATGATTACGACTGTGATTTGGATCTTTTTTGTGTGTAAAACCTTTTCATCAACCCAAAATTGCTGCTTTCGACCGCCAATTTCCGGGTGAGGGAAAGGTTTAACACGAAAAAAAGTTCATAAAAAAGTCGTCGTAACCAAAAAATTCGACCATATATGTAAGACTTGAAAATCGAATTATGTTGTCAGATTTGACTTATTTCTCTCGATTTTAGGACTTTTTGTATGAAATTTTTACAGGGATACTGGTCACTAAAAAAACAGTGCGCATTCAAAATTGGTTTTCCAAAAAATTTGCGAGTGCCTGCGTTTGTTTGTGTATTTAGTATCATGAACACGCGAAATGTAGGCGGGTAGAGCATTGGCGGATGAGCTAATCCTCCAAAGGGAGGGGAATTTGGTCAAAGAGGGGGATATGGTAGTTTTTAGGCCATTTTACCTACACCTTAGGGAACAAATTCCACTTTTTGAAAACACCAAAGAAGGGGGAATTCCACTTTTCCCGCCCCTTCTCGTCCGCTGGTGGGGTAGAGTCTAGCCAGGGTTTCTTGTTACTCAAGACGTTATTGGCTAGCAATTTTTATTTAAATCTGCTTTTGGCTCACGTTCAAATTTCCGAGAAAAAACTCTTCACATGACAAATTTTACTTCGCTTCCTTCATCAACTGAAGCCATCAAGGCACACTTATACCATTCAGAATGCATGCTGTTCTCGTAGTGACAACCAAGTAAAAATATTTTGAAATGGTTTCAGAAGACATATGGATCATTTTGAATTGATCAGTAGACTTGTTTTGAATAAAGCCTCTATGTTGTTTCGGCAAGCAAAAATATTGCCCAAAAGTCTGATAATGAAACATCATTAGCCGCTACTCAACTCGGTTGACACCATAGTTAAACACAGTATAGCATGGGGTGACGATGATTGATGTGCGTGTTAACACTGATCGTCTGATGTTTCATTATCAGAAGTTTTGGGCAATATTCTTGCTTGCAGAAACAACATACATACGTGCTTTACCCCTCAATTCTCACTGACTCAAGACCAATCCGTGTGTGTGTTTTCGCTGATGAATAAAACAGAAGTGTCCATGGAACTCTCCCACTGAATATACATACGTATGTACATGTAGCTTGATCAGCGATCAGGGTACATATCTAGTTACTGAAATTTACTTTCCCTCGAACGGTTACCGGTCACGTACGCAATGCGTTAGGCGCCACGTTCGCCTGTTATGTGAAAAAGAGTTTGTTTTTTTTTTCGTTTAAAAAGGAGTATTTTGTGCAAAAATATTGAACGCGCGCCAAACTCAGCTTTGAATTCTCTGGGTATTGAAAAATGTCACCCCCCCCCCCCCCCATTGAAAAATGTTCCGGAGTGGCTATTCCAGAAATTTAAAATTCAAACTCACCTTTGAATTTAAATTAGACGCCAAAATGTTCTTTGGAGAGATTTCTTTGAATAGACTACATATAACTATCTAGAAAATTTGGACATAAACCATAACTGAGACCTCTGTCTTGTCTGTTCGTCCCGTGCACTAGCGGACAAGAAGAGGGGGAAGTGGAATTTCCCCCTCTTTGGTGTTTTCAAAAAGTTGATTTGTTCTTTTAAGTAAAGAAAAAATTGCCTGAAAATTGCCAATTCCCCCCTCTTTGACGAAATTCACCTCCATTTGGAGGTTTAGCTCGTCCGCCCGTGGTACCATGCCCATGGTAAGAGTTTTCGCTCCGTTTAGTCGCTGAATTCCCAAGAGAGATATTTAGCATCCAATATTGATGTTGCTTGAAAACGAAATGTTTAAAAGTATAAAAACTGCTAAACTTGAAAAAAAAACAAATAAATAAATAAAAATAACTGAAAAATTACCATGAAATACTGTGTCGTATACGTATATTATTACAGAGAAAACCTCGGTTTGCCATGGTCAGTGTGGAGGTCACTAAACTCTCGAAGCTAGTTTGCCATAAATTGAAAAATATGTCGGCATTGACGATAGAAACATTCTGAAAGATGAAATTTTCGGAAATCAAAATTACGAGGATAATATAGAACAACTATGTGGTTAGGTTAGGGACTGTTCCTAATCCCATTTTCAAGTGACACTTTGCAGCTCCATTTTGTCACTTACAGTAATTCCCCAGAGCTGGTTTTAGTCATACAATATTGATGTTGCTTAACTCAAAACGTTCTGGGACCGTGCACAACGCAACATTTGTTTAACCTACAATGCGTTTCAGGTTATTGAAAAAAGTTTTTGAGCGGAGTTTTCACGGATGCAATGATTTTTGCGCACCGTTCGTATGTTGAGCAAATGCCTTCAGAAAAAAATTTCTCGGAAAATTTAAAGCGCGCCAAAAGCATATTCGAATTCAAACTGCACGCCAAAAACGTTTTGGCTATTAAGAAACTCTTGATGGCAATAATAAAAAGAAACATGTTCGTGCATGCGTGACTAATCTCAAAATGAGACCTACAGATTGGCAAATGCTATGCCATCACAGTATATCAGTACACAACATAACATGTCGAACATCAAAAGTCAGGCATCAATGCCTGAGTACATTCCAGCTAATATTGTACCAGATTACCAGAGGCCCAGTTTCCAAAGCCAATTCAGAGTTTTCTGTTATACGTTTCAAAGAACTGGTGGGCTTTCAAAGTTAGGCTATTAATTGACTCGAATACTAATTGGTATCACTGCAGTTAAGTACTGAAATTACTTCCACTGTCCGTGGCACACCAGTGTAGTGGCACAAAATGCCATGTCGAACATCAATGCTACAGAGAATGACCTGGGCACAGTACCAAATAGTAACATACCAGATTACCAGGGTTCTTTTAGTTAATTATGTAGGAGTTTCCTGGTTTACTTTACATTGAAAGGGCGGCATTTCAAACTCTAGTATTCTAATCAATTTAGAATGCTATGCCATCAGATGCACTTCAGAACTGAAATTCTTTCCATTTTACTAAACAATTGTCGTGCCATAAAATACCATGTCGAACATCGAAGGCTTATAGAACGTTTGGGTACATGACTACAAATGTACTGGATTACCAGGGCCCACTTTCCATAGATAATCCAGAGTTTTCTGGTAAAACCTTTGAAAGTTTTCGACGCGTTTTCAAAACTGGCCGCCGGTTTTTCAGGGTTCAGTCCTTACAGCTAATTCCGAGTTTTCTGGTATACTTTACAAAGAAAAGGCGGGATTCCAAAAATTACTTTATTAATCAATAGCGAATGCTATACCATCAGTTATTCAGTTACAGTTAGTGTACCACTGTTTGTGGTGGCCCAAAGTGTCAGTGTCGAACATCAAAGGCTAAGGGAATGCCTTAGTACTAATATATTACCGAATTACCGTGTCCAGGGCAACGAACTAGGTGGGACGGCTCCGGCCGTATTTGCCAA
>CAXIWR010000437.1:0-87794 GCA_964036265.1 Daptonema setosum | reverse complement strand
ATCGGCCCTATAATTCGAGTTATGACGTCAAACGTCACATGAAGTCGACGCGGGGTGCGAGAAGTGAAAAAACCTAATTTTACAGTTTTATTATGAAAAACACCCACTTATCATTCCTAAAACCCGCCCGTATATGTAAAATTAGCTGAACATTCGATTGGTCACATTTATTTTTTTGTAAAATTTATGAAAAATGAGAAAATCGAAAATTTCGATTTTTTGATTTTCGGATTTTTTTCACGTTTTGTCAATTTATTTTTTCAAATCAATTTCGTGGAATTATAACCCACACCCATGTGTATCTAGTCTTGCCAACGTCGACTTCACTGACTCATGGGCAACATGAATTTTTTGAGCTCGAATCCGAAAAACATGCAAATTTTGATTTGGCACTTTTTTCAGCTTTTATCGCGACTCAATTGAAATATCTAGTCTAAAACATAGTTACATATGTCAAATTAAGCGTAGAATCCATTGGTTATGTTCATTTCAACGTTCGATCATTCACCAAACCCAAAAATCGTGGTTTTCTAAATTATGAAAAATCCTAATTTAAACGTTTTTCCGCGTTTGTGCAATTTATTTTTTCAAATCAAAAAACGGCAACGGGAAACTTCGTGAAATTATAGCCGACACCCATGTTTATATAGTCTTGCCAACTTCGATTGCACTGACTTGTGGGCAACAAGAGTTTTTTGAGATTTAATCCGAAAAAATGTAATTTTTGTTTTTCTACTTTTTCAGCTTTTTTCACCACATAATTGAAATATCAAGCCTGAAAAGCAGTTATATACGTCAAATTGAGCGTAGAATCTATTGGTTATGTTTATTTCAACGTCCGATCATTCTCCAAACCCAAAAATCGTGATTTTCAGAATTTTAAAAAATCTTAGTTTCAACGTTTCTTTACGTTTGTGCTATTTAATTTCTCAAATCAAAAAACAGGAACGGGATACTTCGTGAAACTATAGCCGAAACCCATGTGTATCTAGTGTTGCCAACGTCTATAGCACTGACTTGTGGGCAACATGAATTTTTTGAGCTTGAATCCGAAAAAATGAAATTTTTGATTTTCAACTTTTTTCAGTTTCTCACACCATATAATTGAAGTATCATGCCTAAAATACAGTTATATACGTCAAATTGAGCGTAGAATTCATCGGGTATGTTTTTTCTCAACGTCCGGTTTTATTTTCATGAAGTATCCCGTTCCTGTTTCTTGATTTAATAAAATGAATTGCACAACGAAAAAAAAAACGTTAAAACTAAGATTTTTCAAAATTCTGAAAATCACGATTTTTGGGTTCGGAGAATGGTCGGACATTGAAAAAAACATAACCGATGAATTCTACGCTCAATTTGACGTATATAACTGTATTTGGGGCTTGATATTTCAGTTATGTGGTGAGAAAAGCTGAAAAGGTGGAAGATCAAAAACAATATTGTTTTCGGATTCAAGCTCAAAAAATTCATGTTGCCCACAAGTCAGTGCAATCGACGTTCGCAACACTAGATACGCATGGGTGTCGGCTATAGTTTCACGAAGTATCCCGTTCCTGTTTTTTGATTTGATAAATTAAATTGCACAAACGTAGAAAAACGTTGAAACTAAGATTTTTTTTAATTCTGAAATTCACGTTTTTTGGGTTTGGAGAAAGATCGGACGCTGAAATAAACATAACCAATAGAATATACGCTCAATTTGACGTATATAACTGCTTTTGAGGCTTGATATTTCAATTATGTGGTGAGAAAAGCTGAAAAAGTAGAAAATCAAAAATAAAATTTTTTCGGATTCAATCTCAAAAAATTCTTGTTGCCCACAAGTCAGTGCAATCGAAGTTAGCAAGACTATATCCACATGGGTGTCGGCTATAATTTTACGAAGTTTCCCGTTGCCGTTTTTTGATTTGAGAAAATAAATTGCACAAACGAGAAAAAAACGTTAAAATTAGGATTTTTCATAGTTTAGAAAATCACGAATTTTGGGTTTGGGGAATGATCGAACGTTGAAATGAACATAACCAATTGATTCTACGCTTAATTTGACATACGTAACTATGTTTTAGACTAGATATTTTAATTGAGTCGCGAGAAAAGCTGAAAAAAGTGCAAAATCAAAATTTGCATGTTTTTCGGATTCGAGCTCAAAAAATTCATGTTGCCCACGAGTCAGTGAAGTTGACGTTGGCAAGACTAGATACACATGGGTGTGGGCTATAATTCCACGAAATATCCCGTCGCCATTTTTTGATTTGAAAAAATAAATTGACAAAACGTGAAAAAAATCCAAAAATCAAAAAATCGAGATTTTCGATTTTCTCATTTTTCATAAATTTTCCAAAAAAATAAATGTGACCAATCGAATTTTCAGCTAATTTTACATATACGGGCGAGTTTTCAGCATGATAAGTGGGTTTTTTTCATAATAAAACTGTAAAATTAGGTTTTTTCACTTCTCGCACCCTGCGTCGACCTCATGTGACGTTTGACGTCATAACTCGAATTATAGGCCCGATTGACAAAAACTGTTCTAGGGTTTTCTTATCCACATATTAGACTATCGATTTATGAAATAAATTTTTTTTTCGTATCGGACCATGTTCCTGCGGTGGTCGTCTGGTACATGGACAGCCTCTTGATGCCCGTTATTGAGGTGAAAGAAAGCAATAGCATGTCATGAGAAATACAGTATAGTCGAAATTTTTGGTTACGCTTTTTTTTTGGGATTTTTTTTGTGTTAAACCTTTCCCTCACCCAGAAATTGGCGGTTGAAAGCAGCAATTTAGGGTTGATGAAAAGGTTTTACACTCAAAAAAGTTTCTAAAAAGAGTCATAATCATCTTTTTAGGAACACTTTCATCAACCCTAAATTGCTGCTTTTGACCGCCGATTTCTGGGTGAGGAAAAGGTTTTACTCAAAAAAGGCGTAACCAAAAAATTCGTCTATAGCCTAGTAAATGTACGTTCAAGATTTACAACACGAAATAGATTTACAACATTTTTTGACCCCATGACAGAATGCCTATTTCTGTAACGACGTTTTGTGATTCCAGTAAACATAAAAGCGTTTCAAATCATGAAAAGTTCGTTGAAGTGTTATGATAGTATATGATGACTGCATATGATTCCCACTCAACTCATCAGTAGTACGGTATGATATAAGAGAGGTCAGAATCAGGTATTGTCTATTTTCGCTAATGGAATGTGTCTATGCTGACGATTTTTTACTTATGAGTCTTGAAACGGTATTCATTTTCGGTAAATGATTTGTAGTCAATGATATGAATTGAGTTGTAGTCAATAATATGAAATGAGCACCAAAAGACGCACAAAAGACGCACCAAAAGACGCACCAAAAGACGCACAAATGACGCACCAAAAGCCGCACCAAAAAACGCACAAAATTACGCAATAAAAAAAAAAGCAAAAGACGCAACAAAGGACGCAATGAAAGACGCAACAAAAGACGCAACAAAGGACGCACAAAAAAGACGCAACAAAAGACGCACCAAAAGACGCAACAAAAGACGCACAAAAGACGCACCAAAAGATGCAACGAAAAATGCAACAAAAGACGCAACAAAAGACGCACCAAAAGACGCACCAAAAGACGCACAAAATTACGCAACAAAAGAAGCACCAAAAGACGCAACAAAGGACGCACCAAAAGACGCAACAAAAGACGCACCAAAAGACGCACCAAAAGACGCAATGAAAGACGCAACAAAAGACGCAACAAAGGACGCACAAAAAAGACGCAACAAAGGACGCAAAAAAGACGCACCAAAATACGCTCCAAAAGACGCACCAAAAGACGCACAAAAGACGCAACAAAAGACGCACCAAAAGACGCAACAAAAGACGCACCAAAAGACGCAACAAAAGACGCAACAAAAGACGCAACAAAAGACGCACCAAAAGACGCACAAAATTACGCAACAAAAGAAGCACCAAAAGACGCAACAAAAGACGCAACAAAAGACGCACCAAAAGACGCAACAAAAGACGCAACAAAAGACGCAACAAAAGACGCACCAACAGACGCACAAAAGATGCACCAAAAGACGCAACAAAAAACGCAACAAAAGACGCCACAAAAGATGCACCAAAAGACGCACAAAAGACGCTCCAAAAGGCGCACCAAAAGACGCAACGAAAGACGCAACAAAAGACGTAACAAAAGACGCACCAAAAGACGCACCAAAAGAAGCAACAAAAGACGCAACAAAAGATGCAAAAAAAGACTAACCGAAAGACGCACAAAAGACGCACCAAAAGGCGCACCAAAAGACGCAACAAAAGACGCACCAAAAGACGCACCAAAAGACGCACCAAAAGACGCAACAAAAGACGCAACGAAAGACGCAACAAAAGACGCAACAAAGGACGCACAAAAAAGACGCAACAAAAGACGCAAAAAAGACGCACCAAAATACGCTCCAAAAGACGCACCAAAAGACGCACAAAAGACGCAACAAAAGACGCATCAAAAGACGCAACAAAAGACGCACCAAAAGACGCAACAAAAGACGCAACAAAAGACGCAACAAAAGACGCACCAAAAGACGCACAAAATTACGCAACAAAAGAAGCACCAAAAGACGCAACAAAAGACGCAACAAAAGACGCAACAAAAGACGCAACAAAAGACGCACCAAAAGACGCAACAAAAGACGCAACGAAAGACGCAACAAAAGACGCAACAAAGGACGCACAAAAAAGACGCAACAAAAGACGCAAAAAAGACGCACCAAAATACGCTCCAAAAGACGCACCAAAAGACGCACAAAAGACGCAACAAAAGACGCATCAAAAGACGCAACAAAAGACGCACCAAAAGACGCAACAAAAGACGCAACAAAAGACGCAACAAAAGACGCACCAAAAGACGCACAAAATTACGCAACAAAAGAAGCACCAAAAGACGCAACAAAAGACGCAACAAAAGACGCACCAAAAGACGCAACAAAAGACGCAACAAAAGACGCAACAAAAGACGCACCAACAGACGCACAAAAGATGCACCAAAAGACGCAACAAAAGACGCAACAAAAGACGCACCAAAAGATGCACCAAAAGACGCACAAAAGACGCTCCAAAAGGCGCACCAAAAGACGCAACAAAAGACGCACCAAAAGACGCAACAAAAGACGCACCAAAAGACGCAACGAAAGACGCAACAAAAGACGCAACAAAAGACGCACCAAAAGAAGCAACAAAAGACGCAACAAAAGACGCAAAAGAAGACGCACCAAAAGACGCACAAAAGACGCACCAAAAGACGCACCAAAAGACGCAACAAAAGACGCAACAAAAGACGCACCAACAGACACAACAAAAGACGCAACAAAAGACGCACCAAAAGACGCAACAAAATGACGCAACAAAAGACGCACCAAAAGGCGCACCAAAAAACGCAACGAAAGATGCAACAAAAGACGCACCGAAAGACGCAACGGAAGACGCAACAAAAGACGCAACAAAAGACGCACCAAAAGACGCACAAAATTGCGCAACAAAAGGAGCACCAAAAGACGCACCAAAGGACGCACCAAAAGACGCAACAAAAGAAGCACCAAAAGACGCAACAAAAGACGCAACAAAAGACGCACCAAAAGACGCACAAAATGACCCACCAAAAGACGCACCAAAACACGCAACAAAAGACGCAACAAAAGACGCAACAAAGACGCACCAAAAGACGCACAAAAGACGCACCAAAAGACGCACCAAAAGACGCAACGAAAGACGCTACAAAAGACGCATCAAAAGACGCACTAAAAGAAGCAACAAAAGACGCAACAAAAGACGCAAAAGAAGACGCAACAAAAGAAGCACCAAAAGACGCAACAAAATGACGCAACAAAAGACGCACCAAAAGGCGCACCAAAAATATGGTGGTGCGGGTGTACTGAAATCATAAAATTGGTGGTGCAGGCGTACTGGCATCATAAAAATGGTGGTGCGGGTGTACTGACATCATTAAATAGGTGGAGCGAGTGTACTGGCATCATAAAATCGGTGGTGCGGGTGTACTGGCATCATAAAATCGGTGGTGCGGGTGTACTGACATCATAAAATTGGTGGTGCGGGTGTACTGGCGTCATAAATATGGTGGTGCGTGTGTACTGGCGTCATAAATATGGTGATGCGGGTGTACTGACATCATAAAATTGGTGGTGCGGGTGTACTTACATCATAAAATAGGTGGTGCGGGTGTACTGGCATCATAAAATCGGTGGTGCGGGTGTACTGGCATCATAAAATTGGTGGTGTGGGTGTACTGACATCATAAAATCGGTGGTGCGGGTGTACTGACATCATAAAATCGGTGGTGCGGGTGTACTGGCATCATAAAATTGGTGGTGCGGGTGTACTGACATCATAAAATCGGTGGTGCGGGTGTACTGGCGTCATAAATATGTTGGTGCGGATGTACTGACATCATAAAATAGGTGGTGCGGGTGTACTGGCGTCATAAATATGGTGGTGCGGGTGTACTGACTTCATAAAATTGGTGGTGCGGGTGTACTGACATCATAAAATGGGTGGTGCGCGTGTACTGACATCATAAAATCGGTGGTGCGGGTGTACTGACATCATAAAATCGGTTGTGCGGGTGTACTGGCGTCATAAATATGGTGGTGCGGGTGTACTGACATCATAAAATTGGTGGTGCGAGTGTACTGGCATCATAAAATTGGTGGTGCAGGTGTACTGGCATCATAAAAATGGTGGTGCGGGTGTACTGAAATCATAAAATAGGTGGAGCGAGTGTACTGGCATCATAAAATCGGTGGTGCGGGTGTACTGGCATCATAAAATCGGTGGTGCGGGTGTACTGACATCATAAAATTGGTGGTGCGAGTGTACTGGCATCATAAAATTGGTGGTGCGGGTGTACTGTCATCATAAAATTGGTGGTGCGGGTGTACTGACATCATAAAATCGGTGGTGCATGTGTACTGGCATCATAAAATTACTGGTGCGGGTGTACTGGCATCATGAAATTGGTGGTGCGGGTGTACTGGCATCATAAAATCGGTGGTGCGGGTGTACTGGCATCATAAAATCGGTGGTGCGGGTGTACTGGCGTCATAAATATGGTGGTGCGGGTGTACTGACATCATAAAATTGGTGGTGCGGGTGTACTGGCATCATCAAAATGGTGGTGCGGGTGTACTGGCAGCATACAATTGGTGGTGCGGGTGTACTGGCGTCATAAAATCGGTGGTGCGGGTGTACTGATATCATAAAATCGTGGTGCAGGTGTACTGGCATCAAAAAATTAGTGGTGCGGGTGTACTGGCATCATGAAATTGGTGGTGCGGGTGTACTGGCATCATAAAATCGGTGGTGCGGGTGTACTGGCGTCATAAATATGGTGGTGCGGGTGTACTGACATCATAAAATTGGTGGTGCAGGTGTACTGGCATCATAAAAATGGTGGTGCGGGTGTACTGACATCATAAAATAGGTGGAGCGAGTGTACTGGCATCATAAAATCGGTGGTGCGGGTGTACTGGCATTATAAAATTGATGGTGCGGGTGTACTGGCGTCATAAATATGGTGGTGCGGGTGTACTGGCGTCATAAATATGGTGATGCGGGTGTACTGACATCATAAAATTGGTAGTGCGGGTGTACTGACATCATAAAGTAGGTGGTGCGGGTGTACTGGCATCATAAAATCGGTGGTGCGGGTGTACTGGCATCATAAAATTGGTGGTGCGGGTGTACTGACATCATAAAATCGGTGGTGCGCGTGTACTGACATCATAAAATCGGTGGTGCGGGTGTACTGGCATCATAAAATTGGTGGTGCGGGTGTACTGGCATCATAAAATCGGTGGTGCGGGTGTACTGGAATCATAAAATTGGCGGTGCGGGTGTACTGGCGTCATAAGTATGGTGGTGCGGATGTACTGACATCATAAAATTGGTGGTGCGGGTGTACTGACATCATAAAATAGGTGGTGCGGGTGTACTGGCAGCATACAATTGGTGGTGCAAGTGTATTGGCGTCATAAATATGGTGGTGCGGGTGTACTGACTTCATAAAATTGGTGGTGCGGGTGTACTGACATCATAAAATGGGTGGTGCGGGTGTACTGGCATCATAAAATCGGTGGTGCGGGTGTACTGGCATCATAAAATCGGTGGTGCGGGTGTACTGGAATCATAAAATTGGTGGTGCGGGTGTACTGGCGCCATAAAATTGGTGGTGCGGGTGTACTGACATCATAAAATAGGTGGTGCGGGTGTACTGGCACCATAAAATCGGTGGTGTGGGTGTACTGGCATCATAAAATTGGTGGTGCGGGTGTACTGACATCATAAAATCGGTGGTGCGGGTGTACTGACATCATAAAATCGGTGGTGCGGGTGTACTGGCATCATAAAATTGGTGGTGCGTTTGTACTGGCATCATAAAATCGGTGGTGCGGGTGTACTGGAATCATAAAATTGGTGGTGCGGGTGTACTGGCGTCATAAATATGGTGGTGCGCATGTACTGACATCATAAAATTGGTGGTGCGGGTGTACTGACATCGTAAAATAGGTGGTGCGGGTGTACTGGCGTCATAAATATGGTGGTGCGGGTGTACTGACTTCATAAAACTGGTGGTGCGGGTGTCTTGACATCATAAAATGGGTGGTGCGGGTGTATTGGCATCATAAAATCGGTGGTGCGGGTGTACTGGCTTCATAAATATGGTGGTGCGGGTGTACTGACTTCATAAAACTGGTGGTGCGGGTGTCTTGACATCATAAAATGGGTGGTGCGGGTGTATTGGCATCATAAAATCGGTGGTGCGGGTGTACTGACATCATAAAATTGGTGGTGCGAGTGTACCGGCATCATAAAATTGGTGGTGCGGGTGTACTGGCAGCATAAAATTGGTGGTGCAAGTGTATTGGCGTCATAAATATGGTGGTGCAGGTGTACTGGCATCGTAAAATTGGTGGTGCGGGTGTACTGCATCATGAAATTGGTGGTGCGGGTGTACTGGCATCATAAAATCGGTGGTGCGGGTGTACTGGCATCATAAAATCGGTGGTGCGGGTGTACTGGCGTCATAAATATGGTGGTGCGGGTGTACTGACATCATAAAATTGGTGGTGCGGGTGTACTGGCATCATAAAAATGGTGGTGCGGGTGTACTGGCAGCATACAATTGGTGGTGCGGGTGTACTGGCATCATTAAATTGGTGGTGCGGGTGTACTGACATCATAAAATCGGTGGTGCGGGTGTACTGACATCATAAAATCGGTGGTGCGGGTGTACTGGCATCATAAAATTGGTGGTGCGGGTGTACTGGCATCATAAAATCGGTGGTGCGGGTGTACTGGAATCATAAAATTGGTGGTGCGGGTTGTACTGGCGTCATAATTATGGTGGTGCGGATGTACTGACATCATAAAATTGGTGGTGCGGGTGTACTGACATCATAAAATAGGTGGTGCGGGTGTACTGGCGTCATAAATATGGTGGTGCGGGTGTACTGACTTCATAAAACTGGTGGTGCGGGTGTACTGACATCATAAAATGGGTGGTGCGGGTGTATTTGCATCATAAAATCGGTGGTGCGGCTGTACTGACATTATAAAATCGGTGGTGCGGGTGTACTGGCGTCATAAATATGGTGGTGCGGGTGTACTGACATCATAAAATTGGTGGTGCGAGTGTACTGGCATCATAAAATTGGTGGTGCGGGTGTACTGACATCATAAAATCGGTGGTGCGGGTGTACTGACATCATAAAATCGGTGGTGCAGGTGTACTGGCATCATAAAATTGGTGGTGCGGGTGTACTGCATCATGAAATTGGTGGTGCGGGTGTACTGGCATCATAAAATCGGTGGTGCGGGTGTACTGGCATCATAAAATCGGTGGTGCGGGTGTACTGGCGTCATAAATATGGTGGTGCGGGTGTACTGACATCATAAAATTGGTGGTGCGGGTGTACTGGCATCATAAAAATGGTGGTGCGGGTGTACTGGCATCATGAAATTGGTGGTGCGGGTGTACTGGCATCATAAAATCGGTGGTGCGGGTGTACTGGCATCATAAAATCGGTGGTGCGGGTGTACTGGCGTCATAAATATGGTGATGCGGGTGTACTGACATCATAAAATTGGTAGTGCGGGTGTACTGACATCATAAAGTAGGTGGTGCGGGTGTACTGGCATCATAAAATCGGTGGTGCGGGTGTACTGGCATCATAAAATTGGTGGTGCGGGTGTACTGACATCATAAAATCGGTGGTGCGCGTGTACTGACATCATAAAATCGGTGGTGCGGGTGTACTGGCATCATAAAATTGGTGGTGCGGGTGTACTGGCATCATAAAATCGGTGGTGCGGGTGTACTGGAATCATAAAATTGGCGGTGCGGGTGTACTGGCGTCATAAATATGGTGGTGCGGATGTACTGACATCATAAAATTGGTGGTGCGGGTGTACTGACATCATAAAATAGGTGGTGCGGGTGTACTGGCAGCATACAATTGGTGGTGCAAGTGTATTGGCGTCATAAATATGGTGGTGCGGGTGTACTGACTTCATAAAATTGGTGGTGCTGGTGTACTGACATCATAAAATGGGTGGTGCGGGTGTACTGGCATCATAAAATCGGTGGTGCGGTTGTACTGGAATCATAAAATTGGTGGTGCGGGTGTACTGGCATCATAAAATCGGTGGTGCGGGTGTACTGGCATCATAAAATCGGTGGTGCGGGTGTACTGGCGTCATAAATATGGTGGTGCGGGTGTACTGACATCATAAAATTGGTGGTGCGGGTGTACTGGCATCATCAAAATGGTGGTGCGGGTGTACTGGCAGCATACAATTGGTGGTGCGGGTGTACTGGCGTCATAAAATCGGTGGTGCGGGTGTACTGATATCATAAAATCGTGGTGCAGGTGTACTGGCATCAAAAAATTAGTGGTGCGGGTGTACTGGCATCATGAAATTGGTGGTGCGGGTGTACTGGCATCATAAAATCGGTGGTGCGGGTGTACTGGCGTCATAAATATGGTGGTGCGGGTGTACTGACATCATAAAATTGGTGGTGCAGGTGTACTGGCATCATAAAAATGGTGGTGCGGGTGTACTGACATCATAAAATAGGTGGAGCGAGTGTACTGGCATCATAAAATCGGTGGTGCGGGTGTACTGGCATTATAAAATTGATGGTGCGGGTGTACTGGCGTCATAAATATGGTGGTGCGGGTGTACTGGCGTCATAAATATGGTGATGCGGGTGTACTGACATCATAAAATTGGTAGTGCGGGTGTACTGACATCATAAAGTAGGTGGTGCGGGTGTACTGGCATCATAAAATCGGTGGTGCGGGTGTACTGGCATCATAAAATTGGTGGTGCGGGTGTACTGACATCATAAAATCGGTGGTGCGCGTGTACTGACATCATAAAATCGGTGGTGCGGGTGTACTGGCATCATAAAATTGGTGGTGCGGGTGTACTGGCATCATAAAATCGGTGGTGCGGGTGTACTGGAATCATAAAATTGGCGGTGCGGGTGTACTGGCGTCATAAGTATGGTGGTGCGGATGTACTGACATCATAAAATTGGTGGTGCGGGTGTACTGACATCATAAAAAAGGTGGTGCGGGTGTACTGGCAGCATACAATTGGTGGTGCAAGTGTATTGGCGTCATAAATATGGTGGTGCGGGTGTACTGACTTCATAAAATTGGTGGTGCGGGTGTACTGACATCATAAAATGGGTGGTGCGGGTGTACTGGCATCATAAAATCGGTGGTGCGGGTGTACTGGCATCATAAAATCGGTGGTGCGGGTGTACTGGAATCATAAAATTGGTGGTGCGGGTGTACTGGCGCCATAAAATTGGTGGTGCGGGTGTACTGACATCATAAAATAGGTGGTGCGGGTGTACTGGCACCATAAAATCGGTGGTGTGGGTGTACTGGCATCATAAAATTGGTGGTGCGGGTGTACTGACATCATAAAATCGGTGGTGCGGGTGTACTGACATCATAAAATCGGTGGTGCGGGTGTACTGGCATCATAAAATTGGTGGTGCGTTTGTACTGGCATCATAAAATCGGTGGTGCGGGTGTACTGGAATCATAAAATTGGTGGTGCGGGTGTACTGGCGTCATAAATATGGTGGTGCGCATGTACTGACATCATAAAATTGGTGGTGCGGGTGTACTGACATCGTAAAATAGGTGGTGCGGGTGTACTGGCGTCATAAATATGGTGGTGCGGGTGTACTGACTTCATAAAACTGGTGGTGCGGGTGTCTTGACATCATAAAATGGGTGGTGCGGGTGTATTGGCATCATAAAATCGGTGGTGCGGGTGTACTGGCTTCATAAATATGGTGGTGCGGGTGTACTGACTTCATAAAACTGGTGGTGCGGGTGTCTTGACATCATAAAATGGGTGGTGCGGGTGTATTGGCATCATAAAATCGGTGGTGCGGGTGTACTGACATCATAAAATTGGTGGTGCGAGTGTACCGGCATCATAAAATTGGTGGTGCGGGTGTACTGGCAGCATAAAATTGGTGGTGCAAGTGTATTGGCGTCATAAATATGGTGGTGCAGGTGTACTGGCATCGTAAAATTGGTGGTGCGGGTGTACTGCATCATGAAATTGGTGGTGCGGGTGTACTGGCATCATAAAATCGGTGGTGCGGGTGTACTGGCATCATAAAATCGGTGGTGCGGGTGTACTGGCGTCATAAATATGGTGGTGCGGGTGTACTGACATCATAAAATTGGTGGTGCGGGTGTACTGGCATCATAAAAATGGTGGTGCGGGTGTACTGGCAGCATACAATTGGTGGTGCGGGTGTACTGGCATCATTAAATTGGTGGTGCGGGTGTACTGACATCATAAAATCGGTGGTGCGGGTGTACTGACATCATAAAATCGGTGGTGCGGGTGTACTGGCATCATAAAATTGGTGGTGCGGGTGTACTGGCATCATAAAATCGGTGGTGCGGGTGTACTGGAATCATAAAATTGGTGGTGCGGGTTGTACTGGCGTCATAATTATGGTGGTGCGGATGTACTGACATCATAAAATTGGTGGTGCGGGTGTACTGACATCATAAAATAGGTGGTGCGGGTGTACTGGCGTCATAAATATGGTGGTGCGGGTGTACTGACTTCATAAAACTGGTGGTGCGGGTGTACTGACATCATAAAATGGGTGGTGCGGGTGTATTTGCATCATAAAATCGGTGGTGCGGCTGTACTGACATTATAAAATCGGTGGTGCGGGTGTACTGGCGTCATAAATATGGTGGTGCGGGTGTACTGACATCATAAAATTGGTGGTGCGAGTGTACTGGCATCATAAAATTGGTGGTGCGGGTGTACTGACATCATAAAATCGGTGGTGCGGGTGTACTGACATCATAAAATCGGTGGTGCAGGTGTACTGGCATCATAAAATTGGTGGTGCGGGTGTACTGCATCATGAAATTGGTGGTGCGGGTGTACTGGCATCATAAAATCGGTGGTGCGGGTGTACTGGCATCATAAAATCGGTGGTGCGGGTGTACTGGCGTCATAAATATGGTGGTGCGGGTGTACTGACATCATAAAATTGGTGGTGCGGGTGTACTGGCATCATAAAAATGGTGGTGCGGGTGTACTGGCATCATGAAATTGGTGGTGCGGGTGTACTGGCATCATAAAATCGGTGGTGCGGGTGTACTGGCATCATAAAATCGGTGGTGCGGGTGTACTGGCGTCATAAATATGGTGATGCGGGTGTACTGACATCATAAAATTGGTAGTGCGGGTGTACTGACATCATAAAGTAGGTGGTGCGGGTGTACTGGCATCATAAAATCGGTGGTGCGGGTGTACTGGCATCATAAAATTGGTGGTGCGGGTGTACTGACATCATAAAATCGGTGGTGCGCGTGTACTGACATCATAAAATCGGTGGTGCGGGTGTACTGGCATCATAAAATTGGTGGTGCGGGTGTACTGGCATCATAAAATCGGTGGTGCGGGTGTACTGGAATCATAAAATTGGCGGTGCGGGTGTACTGGCGTCATAAATATGGTGGTGCGGATGTACTGACATCATAAAATTGGTGGTGCGGGTGTACTGACATCATAAAATAGGTGGTGCGGGTGTACTGGCAGCATACAATTGGTGGTGCAAGTGTATTGGCGTCATAAATATGGTGGTGCGGGTGTACTGACTTCATAAAATTGGTGGTGCTGGTGTACTGACATCATAAAATGGGTGGTGCGGGTGTACTGGCATCATAAAATCGGTGGTGCGGTTGTACTGGAATCATAAAATTGGTGGTGCGGGTGTACTGGCGCCATAAAATTGGTGGTGCGGGTGTACTGACATCATAAAATAGGTGGTGCGGGTGTACTGGCACCATAAAATCGGTGGTGTGGGTGTACTGGCATCATAAAATTGGTGGTGCGGGTGTACTGACATCATAAAATCGGTGGTGCGGGTGTACTGACATCATAAAATCGGTGGTGCGGGTGTACTGGCATCATAAAATTGGTGGTGCGGGTGTACTGACATCATAAAATCGGTGGTGCGGGTGTACTGACATCATAAAATCGGTGGTGCGGGTGTACTGGCATCATAAAATTGGTGGTGCGGGTGTACTGGCATCATAAAATCGGTGGTGCGGGTGTACTGGAATCATAAAATTGGTGGTGCGGGTGTACTGGCGTCATAAATATGGTGGTGCGCATGTACTGACATCATAAAATTGGTGGTGCGGGTGTACTGACATCGTAAAATAGGTGGTGCGGGTGTACTGGCGTCATAAATATGGTGGTGCGGGTGTACTGACTTCATAAAACTGGTGGTGCGGGTGTACTGACATCATAAAATGGGTGGTGCGGGTGTATTGGCATCATAAAATCGGTGGTGCGGGTGTACTGGCTTCATAAATATGGTGGTGCGGGTGTACTGACATCATAAAATTGGTGGTGCGAGTGTACCGGCATCATAAAATTGGTGATGCGGGTGTACTGGCAGCATAAAATTGGTGGTGCAAGTGTATTGGCGTCATAAATATGGTGGTGCAGGTGTACTGGCATCATAAAAATGGTTGTGCGGGTGTACTGCATCATGAAATTGGTGGTGCGGGTGTACTGGCATCATAAAATCGGTGGTGCGGGTGTACTGGCGTCATAAATATGGTGGTGCGCATGTACTGACATCATAAAATTGGTGGTGCGGGTGTACTGACATCGTAAAATAGGTGGTGCGGGTGTACTGGCGTCATAAATATGGTGGTGCGGGTGTACTGACTTCATAAAACTGGTGGTGCGGGTGTACTGACATCATAAAATGGGTGGTGCGGGTGTATTGGCATCATAAAATCGGTGGTGCGGGTGTACTGGCTTCATAAATATGGTGGTGCGGGTGTACTGACATCATAAAATTGGTGGTGCGAGTGTACCGGCATCATAAAATTGGTGGTGCGGGTGTACTGGCAGCATAAAATTGGTGGTGCAAGTGTATTGGCGTCATAAATATGGTGGTGCAGGTGTACTGGCATCGTAAAATTGGTGGTGCGGGTGTACTGCATCATGAAATTGGTGGTGCGGGTGTACTGGCATCATAAAATCGGTGGTGCGGGTGTACTGGCATCATAAAATCGGTGGTGCGGGTGTACTGGCGTCATAAATATGGTGGTGCGGGTGTACTGACATCATAAAATTGGTGGTGCGGGTGTACTGGCATCATAAAAATGGTGGTGCGGGTGTACTGGCAGCATACAATTGGTGGTGCGGGTGTACTGGCATCATAAAATTGGTGGTGCGGGTGTACTGACATCATAAAATCGGTGGTGCGGGTGTACTGACATCATAAAATCGGTGGTGCGGGTGTACTGGCATCATAAAATTGGTGGTGCGGGTGTACTGGCATCATAAAATCGGTGGTGCGGGTGTACTGGAATCATAAAATTGGTGGTGCGGGTTGTACTGGCGTCATAATTATGGTGGTGCGGATGTACTGACATCATAAAATTGGTGGTGCGGGTGTACTGACATCATAAAATAGGTGGTGCGGGTGTACTGGCGTCATAAATATGGTGGTGCGGGTGTACTGACTTCATAAAACTGGTGGTGCAGGTGTACTGACATCATAAAATGGGTGGTGCGGGTGTATTTGCATCATAAAATCGGTGGTGCGGCTGTACTGACATTATAAAATCGGTGGTGCGGGTGTACTGGCGTCATAAATATGGTGGTGCGGGTGTACTGACATCATAAAATTGGTGGTGCGAGTGTACTGGCATCATAAAATTGGTGGTGCGGGTGTACTGACATCATAAAATCGGTGGTGCGGGTGTACTGACATCATAAAATCGGTGGTGCAGGTGTACTGGCATCATAAAATTGGTGGTGCGGGTGTACTGCATCATGAAATTGGTGGTGCGGGTGTACTGGCATCATAAAATCGGTGGTGCGGGTGTACTGGCATCATAAAATCGGTGGTGCGGGTGTACTGGCGTCATAAATATGGTGGTGCGGGTGTACTGACATCATAAAATTGGTGGTGCGGGTGTACTGGCATCATAAAAATGGTGGTGCGGGTGTACTGGCATCATGAAATTGGTGGTGCGGGTGTACTGGCATCATAAAATCGGTGGTGCGGGTGTACTGGCATCATAAAATCGGTGGTGCGGGTGTACTGGCGTCATAAATATGGTGATGCGGGTGTACTGACATCATAAAATTGGTAGTGCGGGTGTACTGACATCATAAAGTAGGTGGTGCGGGTGTACTGGCATCATAAAATCGGTGGTGCGGGTGTACTGGCATCATAAAATTGGTGGTGCGGGTGTACTGACATCATAAAATCGGTGGTGCGCGTGTACTGACATCATAAAATCGGTGGTGCGGGTGTACTGGCATCATAAAATTGGTGGTGCGGGTGTACTGGCATCATAAAATCGGTGGTGCGAGTGTACTGGAATCATAAAATTGGCGGTGCGGGTGTACTGGCGTCATAAATATGGTGGTGCGGATGTACTGACATCATAAAATTGGTGGTGCGGGTGTACTGACATCATAAAATCGGTGGTGCGGGTGTACTGACATCATAAAATCGGTGGTGCAGGTGTACTGGCATCATAAAATTGGTGGTGCGGGTGTACTGCATCATGAAATTGGTGGTGCGGGTGTACTGGCATCATAAAATCGGTGGTGCGGGTGTACTGGCATCATAAAATCGGTGGTGCGGGTGTACTGGCGTCATAAATATGGTGGTGCGGGTGTACTGACATCATAAAATTGGTGGTGCGGGTGTACTGGCATCATAAAAATGGTGGTGCGGGTGTACTGGCATCATGAAATTGGTGGTGCGGGTGTACTGGCATCATAAAATCGGTGGTGCGGGTGTACTGGCATCATAAAATCGGTGGTGCGGGTGTACTGGCGTCATAAATATGGTGATGCGGGTGTACTGACATCATAAAATTGGTAGTGCGGGTGTACTGACATCATAAAGTAGGTGGTGCGGGTGTACTGGCATCATAAAATCGGTGGTGCGGGTGTACTGGCATCATAAAATTGGTGGTGCGGGTGTACTGACATCATAAAATCGGTGGTGCGCGTGTACTGACATCATAAAATCGGTGGTGCGGGTGTACTGGCATCATAAAATTGGTGGTGCGGGTGTACTGGCATCATAAAATCGGTGGTGCGAGTGTACTGGAATCATAAAATTGGCGGTGCGGGTGTACTGGCGTCATAAATATGGTGGTGCGGATGTACTGACATCATAAAATTGGTGGTGCGGGTGTACTGACATCATAAAATAGGTGGTGCGGGTGTACTGGCAGCATACAATTGGTGGTGCAAGTGTATTGGCGTCATAAATATGGTGGTGCGGGTGTACTGACTTCATAAAATTGGTGGTGCTGGTGTACTGACATCATAAAATGGGTGGTGCAGGTGTACTGGCATCATAAAATCGGTGGTGCGGGTGTACTGGCATCATAAAATCGGTGGTGCGGTTGTACTGGAATCATAAAATTGGTGGTGCGGGTGTACTGGCGCCATAAAATTGGTGGTGCGGGTGTACTGACATCATAAAATAGGTGGTGCGGGTGTACTGGCACCATAAAATCGGTGGTGTGGGTGTACTGGCATCATAAAATTGGTGGTGCGGGTGTACTGACATCATAAAATCGGTGGTGCGGGTGTACTGACATCATAAAATCGGTGGTGCGGGTGTACTGGCATCATAAAATTGGTGGTGCGGGTGTACTGGCATCATAAAATCGGTGGTGCGGGTGTACTGGAATCATAAAATTGGTGGTGCGGGTGTACTGGCGTCATAAATATGGTGGTGCGCATGTACTGACATCATAAAATTGGTGGTGCGGGTGTACTGACATCGTAAAATAGGTGGTGCGGGTGTACTGGCGTCATAAATATGGTGGTGCGGGTGTACTGACTTCATAAAACTGGTGGTGCGGGTGTACTGACATCATAAAATGGGTGGTGCGGGTGTATTGGCATCATAAAATCGGTGGTGCGGGTGTACTGGCTTCATAAATATGGTGGTGCGGGTGTACTGACATCATAAAATTGGTGGTGCGAGTGTACCGGCATCATAAAATTGGTGGTGCGGGTGTACTGGCAGCATAAAATTGGTGGTGCAAGTGTATTGGCGTCATAAATATGGTGGTGCAGGTGTACTGGCATCATAAAAATGGTGGTGCGGGTGTACTGCATCATGAAATTGGTGGTGCGGGTGTACTGGCATCATAAAATCGGTGGTGCGGGTGTACTGGCATCATAAAATCGGTGGTGCGGGTGTACTGGCGTCATAAATATGGTGGTGCGGGTGTACTGACATCATAAAATTGGTGGTGCGGGTGTACTGGCATCATAAAAATGGTGGTGCGGGTGTACTGGCAGCATACAATTGGTGGTGCGGGTGTACTGGCATCATAAAATTGGTGGTGCGGGTGTACTGACATCATAAAATCGGTGGTGCGGGTGTACTGACATCATAAAATCGGTGGTGCGGGTGTACTGGCATCATAAAATTGGTGGTGCGGGTGTACTGGCATCATAAAATCGGTGGTGCGGGTGTACTGGAGTCATAAAATTGGTGGTGCGGGTTGTACTGGCGTCATAATTATGGTGGTGCGGATGTACTGACATCATAAAATTGGTGGTGCGGGTGTACTGACATCATAAAATAGGTGGTGCGGGTGTACTGGCGTCATAAATATGGTGGTGCGGGTGTACTGACTTCATAAAACTGGTGGTGCGGGTGTACTGACATCATAAAATGGGTGGTGCGGGTGTATTTGCATCATAAAATCGGTGGTGCGGGTGTACTGACATTATAAAATCGGTGGTGCGGGTGTACTGGCGTCATAAATATGGTGGTGCGGGTGTACTGACATCATAAAATTGGTGGTGCGAGTGTACTGGCATCATAAAATTGGTGGTGCGGGTGTACTGACAACATAAAATCGGTGGTGCGGGTGTACTGGCATCATAAAATCGGTGGTGCGGGTGTACTGGCATCATAAAATCGGTGGTGCGGGTGTACTGGCGTCATAAATATGGTGGTGCGGGTGTACTGACATCATAAAATTGGTGGTGCGGGTGTACTGGCATCATAAAAATGGTGGTGCGGGTGTACTGGCAGCATACAATTGGTGGTGCGGGTGTACTGGCGTCATAAAATCGGTGGTGCGGGTGTACTGATATCATAAAATCGTGGTGCAGGTGTACTGGCATAAAAAAATTGGTGGTGCGGGTGTACTGGCGTCATGAAATTGGTGGTGCGGGTGTACTGGCATCATAAAATCGGTGGTGCGGGTGTACTGGCGTCATAAATATGGTGGTGCGGGTGTACTGACATCATAAATTTGGTGGTGCAGGTGTACTGGCATCATAAAAATGGTGGTGCGGGTGTACTGACATCATAAAATGGGTGGAGCGAGTGTACTGGCATCATAAAATCGGTGGTGCGGGTGTACTGGCATCATAAAATTGGTGGTGCGGGTGTACTGGCGTCATAAATATGGTGGTGCGGGTGTACTGGCGTCATAAATATGATGATGCGGGTGTACTGACATCATAAAATCGGTGGTGCGCGTGTACTAACATCATAAAATCAGTGGTGCGGGTGTACTGGAATCATAAAATTGGTGGTGCGGGTGTACTGGCATCATAAAATCGGTGGTGCGGGTGTACTGGAATCATAAAATTGGTGGTGCGGGTGTACTGGCGTCATAAATATGGTGATGCGGATGTACTGACATCATAAAATTGGTGGTGCGGGTGTACTGACATCATAAAATAGGTGGTGCGGGTGTACGGGCAGCATACAATTGGTGGTGCAAGTGTATTGGCGTCATAAATATGGTGGTGCGGGTGTACTGACTTCATAAAATTGGTGGTGCGGGTGTACTGACATCATAAAATGGGTGGTGCGGGTGTACTGGCATCATAAAATCGGTGGTGCGGGTGTACTGGCATCATAAAATCGGTGGTGCGGGTGTACTGGAATCATAAAATTGGTGGTGCGGGTGTACTGGCGTCATAAAATTGGTGGTGCGGGTGTACTGACATCATAAAATAGGTGGTGCGGGTGTACTGGCATCATAAAATCGGTGGTGTGGGTGTACTGGCATCATAAAATTGGTGGTGCGGGTGTACTGACATCATAAAATCGGTGGTGCGGGTGTACTGACATCATAAAATCGGTGGTGCGGGTGTACTGGCATCAAAAAATTGGTGGTGCGGGTGTACTGGCATCATAAAATCGGAGGTGCGGGTGTACTGGAATCATAAAATTGGTGGTGCGGGTGTACTGGCGTCATAAATATGGTGGTGCGGATGTACTGACATCATAAAGTTGGTGGTGCGGGTGTACTGACATCAAAAAATAGGTGGTGCGGGTGTACTGGCGTCATAAATATGGTGGTGCGGGTGTACTGACATCATAAAATGGGTGGTGCGGGTGTACTGGCGTCATAAATATGGTGGTGCGGGTGTACTGACATCATAAAATTGGTGGTGCGAGTGTACTGGCATCATAAAATTGGTGGTGCGGGTGTACTGACATCATAAAATCGGTGGTGCGGGTGTACTGACATCATAAAATGGGTGGTGCGGGTGTACTGGCATCATAAAATCGGTGGTGCGGGTGTACTGGCATCATAAAATCGGTGGTGCGGGTGTACTGGAATCATAAAATTGGTGGTGCGGGTGTACTGGCGTCATAAAATTGGTGGTGCGGGTGTACTGACATCATAAAATAGGTGGTGCGGGTGTACTGGCATCATAAAATCGGTGGTGTGGGTGTACTGGCATCATAAAATTGGTGGTGCGGGTGTACTGACATCATAAAATCGGTGGTGCGGGTGTACTGACATCATAAAATCGGTGGTGCGGGTGTACTGGCATCAAAAAATTGGTGGTGCGGGTGTACTGGCATCATAAAATCGGAGGTGCGGGTGTACTGGAATCATAAAATTGGTGGTGCGGGTGTTCTGGCGTCATAAATATGGTGGTGCGGATGTACTGACATCATAAAGTTGGTGGTGCGGGTGTACTGACATCAAAAAATAGGTGGTGCGGGTGTACTGGCGTCATAAATATGGTGGTGCGGGTGTACTGGCATCATAAAATCGGTGGTGCGGGTGTACTGGAATCATAAAATTGGTGGTGCGGGTTGTACTGGCGTCATAATTATGGTGGTGCGGATGTACTGACATCATAAAATTGGTGGTGCGGGTGTACTGACATCATAAAATAGGTGGTGCGGGTGTACTGGCGTCATAAATATGGTGGTGCGGGTGTACTGACTTCATAAAACTGGTGGTGCGGGTGTACTGACATCATAAAATGGGTGGTGCGGGTGTATTTGCATCATAAAATCGGTGGTGCGGGTGTACTGACATTATAAAATCGGTGGTGCGGGTGTACTGGCGTCATAAATATGGTGGTGCGGGTGTACTGACATCATAAAATTGGTGGTGCGAGTGTACTGGCATCATAAAATTGGTGGTGCGGGTGTACTGACATCATAAAATCGGTGGTGCGGGTGTACTGACATCATAAAATCGGTGGTGCAGGTGTACTGGCATCATAAAATTGGTGGTGCGGGTGTACTGCATCATGAAATTGGTGGTGCGGGTGTACTGGCATCATAAAATCGGTGGTGCGGGTGTACTGGCATCATAAAATCGGTGGTGCGGGTGTACTGGCGTCATAAATATGGTGGTGCGGGTGTACTGACATCATAAAATTGGTGGTGCGGGTGTACTGGCATCATAAAAATGGTGGTGCGGGTGTACTGGCAGCATACAATTGGTGGTGCGGGTGTACTGGCGTCATAAAATCGGTGGTGCGGGTGTACTGATATCATAAAATCGTGGTGCAGGTGTACTGGCATAAAAAATTGGTGGTGCGGGTGTACTGGCATCATGAAATTGGTGGTGCGGGTGTACTGGCATCATAAAATCGGTGGTGCGGGTGTACTGGCGTCATAAATATGGTGGTGCGGGTGTACTGACATCATAAATTTGGTGGTGCAGGTGTACTGGCATCATAAAAATGGTGGTGCGGGTGTACTGACATCATAAAATGGGTGGAGCGAGTGTACTGGCATCATAAAATCGGTGGTGCGGGTGTACTGGCATCATAAAATTGGTGGTGCGGGTGTACTGGCGTCATAAATATGGTGGTGCGGGTGTACTGGCGTCATAAATATGGTGATGCGGGTGTACTGACATCATAAAATCGGTGGTGCGCGTGTACTAACATCATAAAATCGGTGGTGCGGGTGTACTGGCATCATAAAATTGGTGGTGCGGGTGTACTGGCATCATAAAATCGGTGGTGCGGGTGTACTGGAATCATAAAATTGGTGGTGCGGGTGTGTGTACTGGCGTCATAAATATGGTGGTGCGGATGTACTGACATCATAAAATTGGTGGTGCGGGTGTACTGACATCATAAAATAGGTGGTGCGGGTGTACGGGCAGCATACAATTGGTGGTGCAAGTGTATTGGCGTCATAAATATGGTGGTGCGGGTGTACTGACTTCATAAAATTGGTGGTGCGGGTGTACTGACATCATAAAATGGGTGGTGCGGGTGTACTGGCATCATAAAATCGGTGGTGCGGGTGTACTGGCATCATAAAATCGGTGGTGCGGGTGTACTGGAATCATAAAATTGGTGGTGCGGGTGTACTGGCGTCATAAAATTGGTGGTGCGGGTGTACTGACATCATAAAATAGGTGGTGCGGGTGTACTGGCATCATAAAATCGGTGGTGTGGGTGTACTGGCATCATAAAATTGGTGGTGCGGGTGTACTGACATCATAAAATCGGTGGTGCGGGTGTACTGACATCATAAAATCGGTGGTGCGGGTGTACTGGCATCAAAAAATTGGTGGTGCGGGTGTACTGGCATCATAAAATCGGAGGTGCGGGTGTACTGGAATCATAAAAATGGTGGTGCGGGTGTACTGGCGTCATAAATATGGTGGTGCGGATGTACTGACATCATAAAGTTGGTGGTGCGGGTGTACTGACATCAAAAAATAGGTGGTGCGGGTGTACTGGCGTCATAAATATGGTGGTGCGGGTGTACTGACATCATAAAATGGGTGGTGCGGGTGTACTGGCGTCATAAATATGGTGGTGCGGGTTTACTGACATCATAAAATTGGTGGTGCGAGTGTACTGGCATCATAAAATTGGTGGTGCGGGTGTACTGACATCATAAAATCGGTGGTGCGGGTGTACTGACATCATAAAATCGGTGGTGAAGGTGTACTGGCATCATAGAATTGGTGGTGCGGGTGTACTGACATCATGAAATTGGTGGTGCGGGTGTACTGGCATCATAAAATCGGTGGTGCGTGTGTACTGGCATCATAAAATCAGTGGTGCGGGTGTACTGGCGTCATAAAATCGGTGGTGCGGGTGTACTGATATCATAAAATCGTGGTGCAGGTGTACTGGCATCAAAAAATTAGTGGTGCGGGTGTACTGGCGTCATAAAATCGGTGGTGCGGGTGTACTGACATCCTAAAATCGGTGGTGCAGGTGTACTGGCATAAAAAATTGGTGGTGCGAGTGTACTGGCATCATAAAATTGGTGGTGCGGGTGTACTGACATCATAAAATCGGTGGTGCGGGTGTACTGGCGTCATAAATATGGTGGTGCGGGTGTACTGACATCATAAAATTGGTGGTGCGGGTGTACTGGCATCATAAAATTGGTGGTGCGGGTGTACTGACATCATAAAATCGGTGGTGCGGGTGTACTGACATCATAAATTTGGTGGTGCAGGTGTACTGGCATCATAAAAATGGTGGTGCGGGTGTACTGACATCATAAAATGGGTGGAGCGAGTGTACTGGCATCATAAAATCGGTGGTGCGGGTGTACTGGCATCATAAAATTGGTGGTGCGGGTGTACTGGCGTCATAAATATGGTGGTGCGGGTGTACTGGCGTCATAAATATGGTGATGCGGGTGTACTGACATCATAAAATCGGTGGTGCGCGTGTACTAACATCATAAAATCGGTGGTGCGGGTGTACTGGCATCATAAAATTGGTGGTGCGGGTGTACTGGCATCATAAAATCGGTGGTGCGGGTGTACTGGAATCATAAAATTGGTGGTGCGGGTGTGTGTACTGGCGTCATAAATATGGTGGTGCGGATGTACTGACATCATAAAATTGGTGGTGCGGGTGTACTGACATCATAAAATAGGTGGTGCGGGTGTACGGGCAGCATACAATTGGTGGTGCAAGTGTATTGGCGTCATAAATATGGTGGTGCGGGTGTACTGACTTCATAAAATTGGTGGTGCGGGTGTACTGACATCATAAAATGGGTGGTGCGGGTGTACTGGCATCATAAAATCGGTGGTGCGGGTGTACTGGCATCATAAAATCGGTGGTGCGGGTGTACTGGAAACATAAAATTGGTGGTGCGGGTGTACTGGCGTCATAAAATTGGTGGTGCGGGTGTACTGACATCATAAAATAGGTGGTGCGGGTGTACTGGCATCATAAAATCGGTGGTGTGGGTGTACTGGCATCATAAAATTGGTGGTGCGGGTGTACTGACATCATAAAATCGGTGGTGCGGGTGTACTGACATCATAAAATCGGTGGTGCGGGTGTACTGGCATCAAAAAATTGGTGGTGCGGGTGTACTGGCATCATAAAATCGGAGGTGCGGGTGTACTGGAATCATAAAAATGGTGGTGCGGGTGTACTGGCGTCATAAATATGGTGGTGCGGATGTACTGACATCATAAAGTTGGTGGTGCGGGTGTACTGACATCAAAAAATAGGTGGTGCGGGTGTACTGGCGTCATAAATATGGTGGTGCGGGTGTACTGACATCATAAAATGGGTGGTGCGGGTGTACTGGCGTCATAAATATGGTGGTGCGGGTTTACTGACATCATAAAATTGGTGGTGCGAGTGTACTGGCATCATAAAATTGGTGGTGCGGGTGTACTGACATCATAAAATCGGTGGTGCGGGTGTACTGACATCATAAAATCGGTGGTGAAGGTGTACTGGCATCATAGAATTGGTGGTGCGGGTGTACTGACATCATGAAATTGGTGGTGCGGGTGTACTGGCATCATAAAATCGGTGGTGCGTGTGTACTGGCATCATAAAATCAGTGGTGCGGGTGTACTGGCGTCATAAAATCGGTGGTGCGGGTGTACTGATATCATAAAATCGTGGTGCAGGTGTACTGGCATCAAAAAATTTGTGGTGCGGGTGTACTGGCGTCATAAAATCGGTGGTGCGGGTGTACTGACATCCTAAAATCGGTGGTGCAGGTGTACTGGCATAAAAAAATTGGTGGTGCGAGTGTACTGGCATCATAAAATTGGTGGTGCGGGTGTACTGACATCATAAAATCGGTGGTGCGGGTGTACTGACATCATAAAATGGGTGGTGCGGGTGTACTGGCATCATAAAATCGGTGGTGCGGGTGTACTGGCATCATAAAATCGGTGGTGCGGGTGTACTGGAATCATAAAATTGGTGGTGCGGGTGTACTGGCGTCATAAAATTGGTGGTGCGGGTGTACTGACATCATAAAATAGGTGGTGCGGGTGTACTGGCATCATAAAATCGGTGGTGTGGGTGTACTGGCATCATAAAATTGGTGGTGCGGGTGTACTGACATCATAAAATCGGTGGTGCGGGTGTACTGACATCATAAAATCGGTGGTGCGGGTGTACTGGCATCAAAAAATTGGTGGTGCGGGTGTACTGGCATCATAAAATCGGAGGTGCGGGTGTACTGGAATCATAAAATTGGTGGTGCGGGTGTACTGGCGTCATAAATATGGTGGTGCGGATGTACTGACATCATAAAGTTGGTGGTGCGGGTGTACTGACATCAAAAAATAGGTGGTGCGGGTGTACTGGCGTCATAAATATGGTGGTGCGGGTGTACTGGCATCATAAAATCGGTGGTGCGGGTGTACTGGAATCATAAAATTGGTGGTGCGGGTTGTACTGGCGTCATAATTATGGTGGTGCGGATGTACTGACATCATAAAATTGGTGGTGCGGGTGTACTGACATCATAAAATAGGTGGTGCGGGTGTACTGGCGTCATAAATATGGTGGTGCGGGTGTACTGACTTCATAAAACTGGTGGTGCGGGTGTACTGACATCATAAAATGGGTGGTGCGGGTGTATTTGCATCATAAAATCGGTGGTGCGGGTGTACTGACATTATAAAATCGGTGGTGCGGGTGTACTGGCGTCATAAATATGGTGGTGCGGGTGTACTGACATCATAAAATTGGTGGTGCGAGTGTACTGGCATCATAAAATTGGTGGTGCGGGTGTACTGACATCATAAAATCGGTGGTGCGGGTGTACTGACATCATAAAATCGGTGGTGCAGGTGTACTGGCATCATAAAATTGGTGGTGCGGGTGTACTGCATCATGAAATTGGTAGTGCGGGTGTACTGGCATCATAAAATCGGTGGTGCGGGTGTACTGGCATCATAAAATCGGTGGTGCGGGTGTACTGGCGTCATAAATATGGTGGTGCGGGTGTACTGACATCATAAAATTGGTGGTGCGGGTGTACTGGCATCATAAAAATGGTGGTGCGGGTGTACTGGCAGCATACAATTGGTGGTGCGGGTGTACTGGCGTCATAAAATCGGTGGTGCGGGTGTACTGATATCATAAAATCGTGGTGCAGGTGTACTGGCATAAAAAAATTGGTGGTGCGGGTGTACTGGCATCATGAAATTGGTGGTGCGGGTGTACTGGCATCATAAAATCGGTGGTGCGGGTGTACTGGCGTCATAAATATGGTGGTGCGGGTGTACTGACATCATAAATTTGGTGGTGCAGGTGTACTGGCATCATAAAAATGGTGGTGCGGGTGTACTGACATCATAAAATGGGTGGAGCGAGTGTACTGGCATCATAAAATCGGTGGTGCGGGTGTACTGGCATCATAAAATTGGTGGTGCGGGTGTACTGGCGTCATAAATATGGTGGTGCGGGTGTACTGGCGTCATAAATATGGTGATGCGGGTGTACTGACATCATAAAATCGGTGGTGCGCGTGTACTAACATCATAAAATCGGTGGTGCGGGTGTACTGGCATCATAAAATTGGTGGTGCGGGTGTACTGGCATCATAAAATCGGTGGTGCGGGTGTACTGGAATCATAAAATTGGTGGTGCGGGTGTGTGTACTGGCGTCATAAATATGGTGGTGCGGATGTACTGACATCATAAAATTGGTGGTGCGGGTGTACTGACATCATAAAATAGGTGGTGCGGGTGTACGGGCAGCATACAATTGGTGGTGCAAGTGTATTGGCGTCATAAATATGGTGGTGCGGGTGTACTGACTTCATAAAATTGGTGGTGCGGGTGTACTGACATCATAAAATGGGTGGTGCGGGTGTACTGGCATCATAAAATCGGTGGTGCGGGTGTACTGGCATCATAAAATCGGTGGTGCGGGTGTACTGGAATCATAAAATTGGTGGTGCGGGTGTACTGGCGTCATAAAATTGGTGGTGCGGGTGTACTGACATCATAAAATAGGTGGTGCGGGTGTACTGGCATCATAAAATCGGTGGTGTGGGTGTACTGGCATCATAAAATTGGTGGTGCGGGTGTACTGACATCATAAAATCGGTGGTGCGGGTGTACTGACATCATAAAATCGGTGGTGCGGGTGTACTGGCATCAAAAAATTGGTGGTGCGGGTGTACTGGCATCATAAAATCGGAGGTGCGGGTGTACTGGAATCATAAAAATGGTGGTGCGGGTGTACTGGCGTCATAAATATGGTGGTGCGGATGTACTGACATCATAAAGTTGGTGGTGCGGGTGTACTGACATCAAAAAATAGGTGGTGCGGGTGTACTGGCGTCATAAATATGGTGGTGCGGGTGTACTGACATCATAAAATGGGTGGTGCGGGTGTACTGGCGTCATAAATATGGTGGTGCGGGTTTACTGACATCATAAAATTGGTGGTGCGAGTGTACTGGCATCATAAAATTGGTGGTGCGGGTGTACTGACATCATAAAATCGGTGGTGCGGGTGTACTGACATCATATAATCGGTGGTGAAGGTGTACTGGCATCATAGAATTGGTGGTGCGGGTGTACTGACATCATGAAATTGGTGGTGCGGGTGTACTGGCATCATAAAATCGGTGGTGCGTGTGTACTGGCATCATAAAATCAGTGGTGCGGGTGTACTGGCGTCATAAAATCGGTGGTGCGGGTGTACTGATATCATAAAATCGTGGTGCAGGTGTACTGGCATCAAAAAATTAGTGGTGCGGGTGTACTGGCATCATGAAATTGGTGGTGCGGGTGTACTGGCATCATAAAATCGGTGGTGCGGGTGTACTGGCGTCATAAATATGGTGGTGCGGGTGTACTGACATCATAAAATTGGTGGTGCAGGTGTACTGGCATCATAAAAATGGTGGTGCGGGTGTACTGACATCATAAAATAGGTGGAGCGAGTGTACTGGCATCATAAAATCGGTGGTGCGGGTGTACTGGCATTATAAAATTGATGGTGCGGGTGTACTGGCGTCATAAATATGGTGGTGCGGGTGTACTGGCGTCATAACTATGGTGATGCGGGTGTACTGACATCATAAAATTGGTAGTGCGGGTGTACTGACATCATAAAGTAGGTGGTGCGGGTGTACTGGCATCATAAAATTGGTGGTGCGGGTGTACTGGCGTCATAACTATGGTGATGCGGGTGTACTGACATCATAAAATTGGTAGTGCGGGTGTACTGACATCATAAAGTAGGTGGTGCGGGTGTACTGGCATCATAAAATCGGTGGTGCGGGTGTACTGGCATCATAAAATTGGTGGTGCGGGTGTACTGACATCATAAAATCGGTGGTGCGCGTGTACTGACATCATAAAACCGGTGGTGCGGGTGTACTGACATCATAAAATAGGTGGTGCGGGTGTACGGGCAGCATACAATTGGTGGTGCAAGTGTATTGGCGTCATAAATATGGTGGTGCGGGTGTACTGACTTCATAAAATTGGTGGTGCGGGTGTACTGACATCATAAAATGGGTGGTGCGGGTGTACTGGCATCATAAAATCGGTGGTGCGGGTGTACTGGCATCATAAAATCGGTGGTGCCGGTGTACTGGAATCATAAAATTGGTGGTGCGGGTGTACTGGCGTCATAAAATTGGTGGTGCGGGTGTACTGACATCATAAAATAGGTGGTGCGGGTGTACTGGCATCATAAAATCGGTGGTGTGGGTGTACTGGCATCATAAAATTGGTGGTGCGGGTGTACTGACATCATAAAATCGGTGGTGCGGGTGTACTGACATCATAAAATCGGTGGTGCGGGTGTACTGGCATCAAAAAATTGGTGGTGCGGGTGTACTGGCATCATAAAATCGGAGGTGCGGGTGTACTGGAATCATAAAAATGGTGGTGCAGGTGTACTGGCATCATAAAAATGGTGGTGCGGGTGTACTGACATCATAAAATAGGTGGAGCGAGTGTACTGGCGTCATAAATATGGTGGTGCGGGTGTACTGACATCATAAAATTGGTGGTGCAGGTGTACTGGCATCATAAAAATGGTGGTGCGGGTGTACTGACATCATAAAATAGGTGGAGCGAGTGTACTGGCATCATAAAATCGGTGGTGCGGGTGTACTGGCATTATAAAATTGATGGTGCGGGTGTACTGGCGTCATAAATATGGTGGTGCGGGTGTACTGGGGTCATAACTATGGTGATGCGGGTGTACTGACATCATAAAATTGGTAGTGCGGGTGTACTGACATCATAAAGTAGGTGGTGCGGGTGTACTGGCATCATAAAATTGGTGGTGCGGGTGTACTGGCGTCATAACTATGGTGATGCGGGTGTACTGACATCATAAAATTGGTAGTGCGGGTGTACTGACATCATAAAGTAGGTGGTGCGGGTGTACTGGCATCATAAAATCGGTGGTGCGGGTGTACTGGCATCATAAAATTGGTGGTGCGGGTGTACTGACATCATAAAATCGGTGGTGCGCGTGTACTGACATCATAAAACCGGTGGTGCGGGTGTACTGGCATCATAAAATCGGTAGTGCGGGTGTACTGGCATCATAAAATCGGTGGTGCGGGTGTACTGGAATCATAAAATTGGTGGTGCGGGTGTACTGGCGCCATAAAATTGGTGGTGCGGGTGTACTGACATCATAAAATAGGTGGTGCGGGTGTACTGGCAGCATACAATTGGTGGTGCAAGTGTATTGGCGTCATAAATATGGTGGTGCGGGTGTACTGACATCATAAAATCGGTGGTGCGGGTGTACTGACATCATAAAATCGGTGGTGCGGGTGTACTGGCATCATAAAATTGGTGGTGCGGGTGTACTGGCATCATAAAATCGGTGGTGCGGGTGTACTGGAATCATAAAATTTGTGGTGCGGGTGTACTGGCGTCATAAATATGGTGGTGCGCATGTACTGACATCATAAAATTGGTGGTGCGGGTGTACTGACATCATAAAATAGGTGGTGCGGGTGTACTGGCGTCATAAATATGGTGGTGCGGGTGTACTGACTTCATAAAACTGGTGGTGCGGGTGTACTGACATCATAAAATGGGTTGTGCAGGTGTATTGGCATCATAAAATCGATGGTGCGGGTGTACAGGCGTCATAAATATGGTGGTGCGGGTGTACTGACATCATAAAATTGGTGGTGCGAGTGTACTGGCATCATAAAATTGGTGGTGCGGGTGTACTGGCAGCATACAATTGGTGGTGCAAGTGTATTGGCGTCATAAATATGGTGGTGCAGGTGTACTGGCATCATAAAATTGGTGGTGCGGGTGTACTGCATCATGAAATTGGTGGTGCGGGTGTACTGGCATCATAAAATCGGTGGTGCGGGTGTACTGGCATCATAAAATCGGTGGTGCGGGTGTACTGGCGTCATAAATATGGTGGTGCGGGTGTACTGACATCATAAAATTGGTGGTGCGGGTGTACTGGCGTCATAAAAATGGTGGTGCGGGTGTACTGGCAGCATACAAATGGTGGTGCGGGTGTACTGGCATCATAAAATTGGTGGTGCGGGTGTACTGACATCATAAAATCGGTGGTGCGGGTGTACTGACATCATAAAATTGGTGGTGCGGGTGTACTGGCATCATAAAATTGGTGGTGCGGGTGTACTGGCATCATAAAATCGGTGGTGCGGGTGTACTGGAATCATAAAATTGGTGGTGCGGGTGTACTGGCGTCATAATTATGGTGGTGCGGATGTACTGACATCATAAAATTGGTGGTGCGGGTGTACTGACATCATAAAATAGGTGGTGCGGGTGTACTGGCGTTATAAATATGGTGGTGCGGGTGTACTGACTTCATAAAACTGGTGGTGCGGGTGTACTGACATCATAAAATGGGTGGTGCGGGTGTATTGGCATCATAAAATCGGTGGTGCGGGTGTACTGACATTATAAAATCGGTGGTGCGGGTGTACTGGCGTCATAAATATGGTGGTGCGGGTGTACTGACATCATAAAATTGGTGGTGCGAGTGTACTGGCATCATAAAATTGGTGGTGCGGGTGTACTGACATCATAAAATCGGTGGTGCGGGTGTACTGACTTCATAAAATCGGTGGTGCAGGTGTACTGGCATCATAAAATTGGTGGTGCGGGTGTACTGCATCATGAAATTGGTGGTGCGGGTGTACTGGCATCATAAAATCGGTGGTGCGGGTGTACTGGCATCATAAAATCGGTGGTGCGGGTGTACTGGCGTCATAAATATGGTGGTGCGGGTGTACTGACATCATAAAATTGGTGGTGCGGGTGTACTGGCATCATAAAAATGGTGGTGCGGGTGTACTGGCAGCATACAATTGGTGGTGCGGGTGTACTGGCGTCATAAAATCGGTGGTGCGGGTGTACTGATATCATAAAATCGTGGTGCAGGTGTACTGGCATAAAAAAATTGGTGGTGCGGGTGTACTGGCATCATGAAATTGGTGGTGCGGGTGTGCTGGCATCATAAAATCGGTGGTGCGGGTGTACTGGCGTCATAAATATGGTGGTGCGAGTGTACTGACATCATAAAATTGGTGGTGCGGGTGTACTGACATCATAAAATAGGTGGTGCGGGTGTACGGGCAGCATACAATTGGTGGTGCAAGTGTATTGGCGTCATAAATATGGTGGTGCGGGTGTGCTGACTTCATAAAATTGGTGGTGCGGGTGTACTGACATCATAAAATGGGTGGTGCGGGTGTACTGGCATCATAAAATCGGTGGTGCGGGTGTACTGGCATCATAAAATCGGTGGTGCGGGTGTACTGGAATCATAAAATTGGTGGTGCGGGTGTACTGGCGTCATAAATATGGTGATGCGGGTGTACTGACATCATAAAATCGGTGGTGCGGGTGTACTGACATCATAAAATAGGTGGTGCGGGTGTACTGGCATCATAAAATCGGTGGTGTGGGTGTACTGGCATCATAAAATTGGTGGTGCGGGTGTACTGACATCATAAAATCGGTGGTGCGGGTGTACTGACATCATAAAATCGGTGGTGCGGGTGTACTGGCATCAAAAAATTGGTGGTGCGGGTGTACTGGCATCATAAAATCGGAGGTGCGGGTGTACTGGAATCATAAAATTGGTGGTGCGGGTGTACTGGCGTCATAAATATGGTGGTGCGGATGTACTGACATCATAAAGTTGGTGGTGCGGGTGTACTGACATCATAAAATAGGTGGTGCGGGTGTACTGGCGTCATAAATATGGTGGTGCGGGTGTACTGACATCATAAAATGGGTGGTGCGGGTGTACTGGCGTCATAAATATGGTGGTGCGGGTGTACTGACATCATAAAATTGGTGGTGCGAGTGTACTGGCATCATAAAATTGGTGGTGCGGGTGTACTGACATCATAAAATCGGTGGTGCGGGTGTACTGACATCATAAAATCGGTGGTGAAGGTGTACTGGCATCATAGAATTGGTGGTGCGGGTGTACTGGCATCATGAAATTGGTGGTGCGGGTGTACTGGCATCATAAAATCGGTGGTGCGTGTGTACTGGCATCATAAAATCAGTGGTGCGGGTGTACTGGCGTCATAAATATGGTGGTGCGGGTGTACTGACATCATAAAATTGGTGGTGCGGGTGTACTGGCATCATAAAATGGTGGTGCGGGTGTACTGGCAGCATACAATTGGTGGTGCGGGTGTACTGGCGTCATAAAATCGGTGGTGCGGGTGTACTGACATCCTAAAATCGGTGGTGCAGGTGTACTGGCATAAAAAAATTGGTGGTGCGGGTGTACTGGCATCATGAAATTGGTGGTGCGGGTGTACTGGCATCATAAAATCGGTGGTGCGGGTGTACTGGCGTCATAAATATGGTGGTGCGGGTGTACTGACATCATAAAATTGGTGGTGCAGGTGTACTGGCATCATAAAAATGGTGGTGCGGGTGTACTGACATCATAAAATAGGTGGAGCGAGTGTACTGGCATCATAAAATCGGTGGTGCGGGTGTACTGACATCATAAAATGGGTGGTGCGGGTGTACTGGCATCATAAAATTGGTGGTGCGAGTGTACTGGCATCATAAAATTGGTGGTGCGGGTGTACTGACATCATAAAATCGGTGGTGCGGGTGTACTGACATCATAAAATCGGTGGTGAAGGTGTACTGGCTTCATAGAGTTGGTGGTGCGGGTGTACTGGCATCATGAAATTGGTGGTGCGGGTGTACTGGCATCATAAAATCGGTGGTGCGTGTGTACTGGCATCATAAAATCAGTGGTGCGGGTGTACTGCCGTCATAAATATGGTGGTGCGGGTGTACTGACATCATAAAATTGGTGGTGCGGGTGTACTGGCATCATAAAAATGGTGGTGCGGGTGTACTGGCAGCATACAATTGGTGGTGCGGGTGTACTGGCGTCATAAAATCGGTGGTGCGGGTGTACTGACATCATAAAATCGGAGGTGCAGGTGTAGTGGCATCAAATAATTGGTGGTGCGGGTGTACTGACATCATAAAATCGGTGGTGAGGGTGTACTGGCATCATAAAATCGGTGGTGCGGGTGTACTGACATCATAAAATCGGTGGTGCGGGTGTACTGGCATCAAAAAATTGGTGGTGCGGGTGTACTGGCATCATAAAATTGGTGGTGCGGGTGTACTGGCATCATAAAATCGGTGGTGCGGGTGTACTGGCGTCATAAATATGGTGGTGCGGATTTACTGACATCATAAAATAGGTGGTGCGGGTGTACTGGCGTCATAAATATGGTGGTGCGGGTGTACTTTCGTCATAAATATGGTGGTGCGGGTGTACTGACATCATAAAATTGGTGGTGCAGGTGTACTGACATCATAAAATAGGTGGAGCGAGTGTACTGGCATCATAAAATCGGTGGCGCACCAAAAGACGCACCAAAAGACGCAACGAAAGACGCAACAAAAGACGCAACAAAAGACGCACCAAAAGAAGCAACAAAAGACGCAACCAAAAGACGCAAAAGAAGACGCACCAAAAGACACACAAAAGACGCACCAAAAGACGCACCAAAAGACGCAACAAAAGACGCACCAAAAGACGCAACGAAAGACGCAACAAAAGACGCAACAAAAGACGCACCAAAAGACGCACAAAATTGCGCAACAAAAGAAGCACCAAAAGACGCAACAAAAGAAGCACCAAAAGACGCACCAAAGGACGCACCAAAAGACGCAACGAAAGACGCAACAAAAGACGCAACAAAAGACGCACCAAAAGACGCACAAAATTGCGCAACAAAAGACGCAACAAAAGACGCACCAAAAGACGCACAAAATGACCCACCAAAAGATGCACCAAAACACGCAACAAAAGACGCAACAAAAGACGCAACAAAAGACGCACCAAAAGACGCACAAAAGACGCACCAAAAGACGCACCAAAGACGCACCAAAAGACGCACCAAAAGACGCAACGAAAGACGCAACAAAAGACGCAACAAAAGACGCACCAAAAGAAGCAACAAAAGACGCAACAAAAGACGCAAAAGAAGACGCACCAAAAGACGCACAAAAGACGCACCAAAAGACGCACCAAAAGACGCAACAAAAGACGCAACAAAAGACGCACCAAAAGACACAACAAAAGACGCATCAAAAGACGCACCAAAAGACGCAACAAAATGACGCAACAAAAGACGCACCAAAAGGCGCACAAAAAAACGCAACGAAAGATGCAACAAAAGACGCACCAAAAGACGCAACGAAAGACGCAACAAAAGAAGCACCAAAAGACGCAACAAAAGACGCAACAAAAGACGCACCAAAAGACGAACAAAATGACCCACCAAAAGACGCACCAAAACACGCAACAAAAGACGCAACAAAAGACGCAACAAAAGACGCACCAAAAGACGCACAAAATTGCGCAACAAAAAAAGCACCAAAAGACGCACCAAAGGACGCACCAAAAGACGCCACAAAAGAAGCACCAAAAGACGTACCAAAAGACGCACCAAAAGACGCAACAAAAGACGCAACAAAAGACGCAACAAAATGACGCAACAAAAGACGCACCAAAAGGCGCACCAAAAAACGCAACGAAAGATGCAACAAAAGACGCACCAAAAGACGCAACGAAAGACGCACCAAAAGACGCAACGAAAGACGCAACAAAAGACGCAACAAAAGACGCACCAAAAGAAGCAACAAAAGACGCAACAAAAGACGCAAAAGAAGACGCACCAAAAGACGCACAAAAGACGCACCAAAAGACGCACCAAAAGACGCAACAAAAGACGCAACAAAAGACGCACCAAAAGACACAACAAAAGACGCATCAAAAGACGCACCAAAAGACGCAACAAAATGACGCAACAAAAGACGCACCAAAAGGCGCACCAAAAAACGCAACGAAAGATGCAACAAAAGACGCACCAAAAGACGCGACGAAAGACGCAACAAAAGACGCAGCAAAAGACGCACCAAAAGACGCACCAAAAGACGCAACAAAAGACGCAACAAAAGACGCACCAAAAGACACAACAAAAGACGCATCAAAAGACGCACCAAAAGACGCAACAAAATGACGCAACAAAAGACGCACCAAAAGGCGCACCAAAAAACGCAACGAAAGATGCAACAAAAGACGCACCAAAAGACGCAACGAAAGACGCACAAAATTGCGCAACAAAAGAAGCACCAAAAGACGCAACAAAGGACGCACCAAAAGACGCACCAAAAGAAGCACCAAAAGACGCAACAAAAGACGCAACAAAAGACGCACCAAAAGACGAACAAAATGACCCACCAAAAGACGCACCAAAACACGCAACAAAACACGCAACAAAAGACGCAACAAAAGACGCACCAAAAGACGCACAAAAGACGCACCAAAAGACGCACCAAAAGACGCAACGAAAGACGCAACAAAAGACGCAACAAAGGACGCACCAAAAGATGCAACAAAAGACGCAAAAAAAGACGCACCAAAAGACGCATCAAAAGACGCACCAAAAGACACAACAAAAGACGCACCAAAAGATGCACCAAAAGACGCAACAAAATGACGCAACAAAAGACGCACCAAAAGACGCAACAAAAGACGCACAAAAGACGCACC
This sequence comes from Daptonema setosum, assembly GCA_964036265.1. NCBI lineage: Eukaryota > Metazoa > Nematoda > Chromadorea > Monhysterida > Xyalidae > Daptonema > Daptonema setosum. The sequence continues at coordinate 50,587 of CAXIWR010000437.1, read as the reverse complement.
AAAAGACGCAACGAAAGACGCAACAAAAGACGCACCAAAAGACGCAACAAAAGACGCAAAAAAAGACGCACCAAAAGACGCACAAAAGACGCAACAAAAGACGCCCAAAAAGTTACTGTATTCATTAACTGTACAGTTATGTAAACATTTACTGTCAGTATTTTTTAGTTACTGTACAGTTACGGTACGAAAGACGCAAAAAAAGTTACTGTATACAGTAATGTTCAGTTATTGTACAGTTACGGTACAGTACGGTACCCTGTACTTAAAAGACGCAACAAAAACGCAACAAAAGACGCAACAAAAGACGCCCAAAAAGATTGAAACATTGAAAGATTGAAAACATGAAAGATTTAAATATTGAAAAATTGAAAGATTAAAAGATTGCAAGATTGAAAGATTGAAAGATTGGAAGATTGAAAGATTGAAAAATCGAAAGATTGAAAGATTGAAAGATTGAAAGATTAAAAGATATAAAGAATTATAGATTGACAGATTGAAAGATTGAAAGATTGGAAAAGCTTTTGTTGCGTCTTTTGTTGCGTCTTTTGTTGCGTCTTTTAAGTACAGGGTACCGTACTGTACCGTAACTGTACAGTAACTGAACAGTACGGTATATAGTAACTGAACAGTACTGTATACAGTAACTGTACGGTACTGTATACAGTAACTTTTTGCGTCTTTTGTTGCGTCTTTTGATTGAAAGATTTCATTCTTTCAATCTTTCAATCTTCCAATTTTTCAACCTTTCCCACCAAAAGACGCACCGAAACACGCAACAAAAGACGCAACAAAAGACGCACCAAAATACGCACAAAATGACCCACCAAAAGACGCACCAAAACACGCAACAAAAGACGCAACAAAAGACGCAACATAAGACGCACCAAGAGACGCACAAAAGACGCAACAAAAGACGCACCAAAAGACGCACAAAAGACGCACCAAAAGACGCACCAAAAGACGCAACGAAAGACGCAACAAAAGACGCAACAAAAGGCGCAGAAAAAAACGCACCAAAATACGCACCAAAAGACGCACCAAAAGACACAACAAAAGACGCAACAAAAGACGCACAACAAAATGACGCAACAAAAGACGCACCAAAAGGCGCACCAAAAATATGGTGGTGCGGGTGTACTGAAATCATAAAATTGGTGGTGCAGGTGTACTGGCGTCATAAATATGGTGGTGCGGGTGTACTGGCGTCATAAATATGGTGATGCGGGTGTACTGACATCATAAAATTGGTGGTGCGGGTGTACTTACATCATAAAATAGGTGGTGCGGGTGTACTGGCATCATAAAATCGGTGGTGCGGGTGTACTGGCATCATAAAATCGGTGGTGCGGGTGTACTGACATCATAAAATAGGTGGTGCGGGTGTACTGACATCATAAAATAGGTGATGCGGGTGTACTGACATCATAAAATTGGTGGTGCGGGTGTACTGGCATCATAAAATTGGTGGTGCGGGTGTACTGGCGTCATAAATATGTTGGTGCGGATGTACTGACATCATAAAATAGGTGGTGCGGGTGTACTGGCGTCATAAATATGGTGGTGCGGGTGTACTGACTTCATAAAATTGGTGGTGCGGGTGTACTGACATCATAAAATGGGTGGTGCGGGGGTACTGGCATCATAAAATCGGTGGTGCGGGTGTACTGACATCATAAAATCGGTTGTGCGGGTGTACTGGCGTCATAAATATGGTGGTGCGGGTGTACTGACATCATAAAATTGGTGGTGCGAGTGTACTGGCATCATAAAATTGGTGGTGCAAGTGTATTGGCGTCATAAATATGGTGGTGCGGGTGTACTGACTTCATAAAATTGGTGGTGCGGGTGTACTGACATCATAAAATTGGTGGTGCGGGTGTACTGACATCATAAAATGGGTGGTGCATGTGTACTGGCATCATAAAATAAGTGGTGCGGGCGTACTGGCATCATGAAATTGGTGGTGCGGGTGTACTGGCATCATAAAATCGGTGGTGCGGGTGTACTGGCATCATAAAATCGGTGGTGCGGGTGTACTGGCGTCATAAATATGGTGGTGCGGGTGTACTGACATCATAAATTTGGTGGTGCAGGTGTACTGGCATCATCAAAATGGTGGTGCGGGTGTACTGACTTCATAAAATTGGTGGTGCGGGTGTACTGACATCATAAAATGGGTGGTGCATGTGTACTGGCATCATAAAATAAGTGGTGCGGGCGTACTGGCATCATGAAATTGGTGGTGCGGGTGTACTGGCATCATAAAATCGGTGGTGCGGGTGTACTGGCAGCATACAATCGGTGGTGCGGGTGTACTGGCGTCATAAAATCGGTGGTGCGGGTGTACTGATATCATAAAATCGTGGTGCAGGTGTACTGGCAGCAAAATTCCAAAACCCAAAAAAATTTCTATAATTTTTACTATACACCAAAAAAATTTTAATTTCCAAATGAAGTTTTACTGTCCGTTAACCCCCGATTACCTATCGTAAGGCTGGCTTGTCCGAGCGGGAGCGAGGACAAGCGCGTTAGGCCCGCGCAGCGGTGGTATTTCAGTGGTTACCCACCTTAATACGCAAACATGAAATTTCGTATATGAAAAGAATTCTAGGAAAATTTTTGGGTTTTGGAAATATGCGTACTGGCATCAAAAAATTAGTGGTGCGGGTGTACTGGCATCATGAAATTGGTGGTGCGGGTGTACTGGCATCATAAAATCGGTGGTGCGGGTGTACTGGCGTCATAAATATAGTGGTGCGGGTGTACTGACATCATAAAATTGGTGGTGCAGGTGTACTGGCATCATAAAACTGGTGGTGCGGGTGTACTGACATCATAAAATAGGTGGAGCGAGTGTACTGGCATCATAAAATCGGTGGTGCGGGTGTACTGGCATTATAAAATTGATGGTGCGGGTGTACTGGCGTCATAAATATGGTGGTGCGGGTGTACTGGCGTCATAAATATGGTGATGCGGGTGTACTGACATCATAAAATTGGTAGTGCGGGTGTACTGGCATCATAAAATTGGTGGTGCGAGTGTACTGACATCATAAAATCGGTGGTGCGCGTGTACTGACATCATAAAATCGGTGGTGCGGGTGTACTGGCATCATAAAATTGGTGGTGCGGGTGTACTGGCATCATAAAATCGGTGGTGCGGGTGTACTGGAATCATAAAATTGGTGGTGCGGGTGTACTGGCGTCATAAATATGGTGGTGCGGATGTACTGGCATCATAAAATTGGTGGTGCGGGTGTACTGACATCATAAAATTGGTGGTGCGGGTGTACTGACATCATAAAATCGGTGGTGCATGTGTACTGGCATCATAAAATTAGTGGTGCGGGTGTACTGGCATCATGAAATTGGTGGTGCGGGTGTACTGGCATCATAAAATCGGTGGTGCGGGTGTACTGGCATCATAAAATCGGTGGTGCGGGTGTACTGGCGTCATAAATATGGTGGTGCGGGTGTACTGACATCATAAAATTGGTGGTGCGGGTGTACTGGCATCATCAAAATGGTGGTGCGGGTGTACTGGCAGCATACAATCGGTGGTGCGGGTGTACTGGCGTCATAAAATCGGTGGTGCGGGTGTACTGACATCATAAAATCGGTGGTGCGGGTGTACTGACATCATAAAATCGGTGGTGCGGGTGTACTGGCATCATAAAATTGGTGGTGCGGGTGTACTGGCATCATAAAATCGGTGGTGCGGGTGTACTGGAGTCATAAAATTGGTGGTGCGGGTTGTACTGGCGTCATAATTATGGTGGTGCGGATGTACTGACATCATAAAATTGGTGGTGCGGGTGTACTGACATCATAAAATAGGTGGTGCGGGTGTACTGGCGTCATAAATATGGTGGTGCGGGTGTACTGACTTCATAAAACTGGTGGTGCGGGTGTACTGACATCATAAAATGGGTGGTGCGGGTGTATTTGCATCATAAAATCGGTGGTGCGGGTGTACTGACATTATAAAATCGGTGGTGCGGGTGTACTGGCGTCATAAATATGGTGGTGCGGGTGTACTGACATCATAAAATTGGTGGTGCGAGTGTACTGGCATCATAAAATTGGTGGTGCGGGTGTACTGACAACATAAAATCGGTGGTGCGGGTGTACTGACATCATAAAATCGGTGGTGCAGGTGTACTGGCATCATAAAATTGGTGGTGCGGGTGTACTGCATCATGAAATTGGTGGTGCGGGTGTACTGGCATCATAAAATCGGTGGTGCGGGTGTACTGGCATCATAAAATCGGTGGTGCGGGTGTACTGGCGTCATAAATATGGTGGTGCGGGTGTACTGACATCATAAAATTGGTGGTGCGGGTGTACTGGCATCATAAAAATGGTGGTGCGGGTGTACTGGCAGCATACAATTGGTGGTGCAGGTGTACTGGCATAAAAAAATTGGTGGTGCGGGTGTACTGGCGTCATGAAATTGGTGGTGCGGGTGTACTGGCATCATAAAATCGGTGGTGCGGGTGTACTGGCGTCATAAATATGGTGGTGCGGGTGTACTGACATCATAAATTTGGTGGTGCAGGTGTACTGGCATCATAAAAATGGTGGTGCGGGTGTACTGACATCATAAAATGGGTGGAGCGAGTGTACTGGCATCATAAAATCGGTGGTGCGGGTGTACTGGCATCATAAAATTGGTGGTGCGGGTGTACTGGCGTCATAAATATGGTGGTGCGGGTGTACTGGCGTCATAAATATGGTGATGCGGGTGTACTGACATCATAAAATCGGTGGTGCGCGTGTACTAACATCATAAAATCGGTGGTGCGGGTGTACTGGCATCATAAAATTGGTGGTGCGGGTGTACTGGCATCATAAAATCGGTGGTGCGGGTGTACTGGAATCATAAAATTGGTGGTGCGGGTGTACTGGCGTCATAAATATGGTGATGCGGATGTACTGACATCATAAAATTGGTGGTGCGGGTGTACTGACATCATAAAATAGGTGGTGCGGGTGTACGGGCAGCATACAATTGGTGGTGCAAGTGTATTGGCGTCATAAATATGGTGGTGCGGGTGTACTGACTTCATAAAATTGGTGGTGCGGGTGTACTGACATCATAAAATGGGTGGTGCGGGTGTACTGGCATCATAAAATCGGTGGTGCGGGTGTACTGGCATCATGAAATTGGTGGTGCGGGTGTACTGGCATCATAAAATCGGTGGTGCGTGTGTACTGGCATCATAAAATCAGTGGTGCGGGTGTACTGCCGTCATAAATATGGTGGTGCGGGTGTACTGACATCATAAAATTGGTGGTGCGGGTGTACTGGCATCATAAAAATGGTGGTGCGGGTGTACTGGCAGCATACAATTGGTGGTGCGGGTGTACTGGCGTCATAAAATCGGTGGTGCGGGTGTACTGACATCATAAAATCGGAGGTGCAGGTGTAGTGGCATCAAATAATTGGTGGTGCGGGTGTACTGACATCATAAAATCGGTGGTGAGGGTGTACTGGCATCATAAAATCGGTGGTGCGGGTGTACTGACATCATAAAATCGGTGGTGCGGGTGTACTGGCATCAAAAAATTGGTGGTGCGGGTGTACTGGCATCATAAAATTGGTGGTGCGGGTGTACTGGCATCATAAAATCGGTGGTGCGGGTGTACTGGCGTCATAAATATGGTGGTGCGGATTTACTGACATCATAAAATAGGTGGTGCGGGTGTACTGGCGTCATAAATATGGTGGTGCGGGTGTACTTTCGTCATAAATATGGTGGTGCGGGTGTACTGACATCATAAAATTGGTGGTGCAGGTGTACTGACATCATAAAATAGGTGGAGCGAGTGTACTGGCATCATAAAATCGGTGGCGCACCAAAAGACGCACCAAAAGACGCAACGAAAGACGCAACAAAAGACGCAACAAAAGACGCACCAAAAGAAGCAACAAAAGACGCAACCAAAAGACGCAAAAGAAGACGCACCAAAAGACACACAAAAGACGCACCAAAAGACGCACCAAAAGACGCAACAAAAGACGCACCAAAAGACGCAACGAAAGACGCAACAAAAGACGCAACAAAAGACGCACCAAAAGACGCACAAAATTGCGCAACAAAAGAAGCACCAAAAGACGCAACAAAAGAAGCACCAAAAGACGCACCAAAGGACGCACCAAAAGACGCAACGAAAGACGCAACAAAAGACGCAACAAAAGACGCACCAAAAGACGCACAAAATTGCGCAACAAAAGACGCAACAAAAGACGCACCAAAAGACGCACAAAATGACCCACCAAAAGATGCACCAAAACACGCAACAAAAGACGCAACAAAAGACGCAACAAAAGACGCACCAAAAGACGCACAAAAGACGCACCAAAAGACGCACCAAAAGACGCAACGAAAGACGCAACAAAAGACGCAACAAAAGACGCACCAAAAGAAGCAACAAAAGACGCAACAAAAGACGCAAAAGAAGACGCACCAAAAGACGCACAAAAGACGCACCAAAAGACGCACCAAAAGACGCAACAAAAGACGCAACAAAAGACGCACCAAAAGACACAACAAAAGACGCATCAAAAGACGCACCAAAAGACGCAACAAAATGACGCAACAAAAGACGCACCAAAAGGCGCACAAAAAAACGCAACGAAAGATGCAACAAAAGACGCACCAAAAGACGCAACGAAAGACGCAACAAAAGAAGCACCAAAAGACGCAACAAAAGACGCAACAAAAGACGCACCAAAAGACGAACAAAATGACCCACCAAAAGACGCACCAAAACACGCAACAAAAGACGCAACAAAAGACGCAACAAAAGACGCACCAAAAGACGCACAAAATTGCGCAACAAAAAAAGCACCAAAAGACGCACCAAAGGACGCACCAAAAGACGCCACAAAAGAAGCACCAAAAGACGTACCAAAAGACGCACCAAAAGACGCAACAAAAGACGCAACAAAAGACGCAACAAAATGACGCAACAAAAGACGCACCAAAAGGCGCACCAAAAAACGCAACGAAAGATGCAACAAAAGACGCACCAAAAGACGCAACGAAAGACGCACCAAAAGACGCAACGAAAGACGCAACAAAAGACGCAACAAAAGACGCACCAAAAGAAGCAACAAAAGACGCAACAAAAGACGCAAAAGAAGACGCACCAAAAGACGCACAAAAGACGCACCAAAAGACGCACCAAAAGACGCAACAAAAGACGCAACAAAAGACGCACCAAAAGACACAACAAAAGACGCATCAAAAGACGCACCAAAAGACGCAACAAAATGACGCAACAAAAGACGCACCAAAAGGCGCACCAAAAAACGCAACGAAAGATGCAACAAAAGACGCACCAAAAGACGCGACGAAAGACGCAACAAAAGACGCAGCAAAAGACGCACCAAAAGACGCACCAAAAGACGCAACAAAAGACGCAACAAAAGACGCACCAAAAGACACAACAAAAGACGCATCAAAAGACGCACCAAAAGACGCAACAAAATGACGCAACAAAAGACGCACCAAAAGGCGCACCAAAAAACGCAACGAAAGATGCAACAAAAGACGCACCAAAAGACGCAACGAAAGACGCACAAAATTGCGCAACAAAAGAAGCACCAAAAGACGCAACAAAGGACGCACCAAAAGACGCACCAAAAGAAGCACCAAAAGACGCAACAAAAGACGCAACAAAAGACGCACCAAAAGACGAACAAAATGACCCACCAAAAGACGCACCAAAACACGCAACAAAACACGCAACAAAAGACGCAACAAAAGACGCACCAAAAGACGCACAAAAGACGCACCAAAAGACGCACCAAAAGACGCAACGAAAGACGCAACAAAAGACGCAACAAAGGACGCACCAAAAGATGCAACAAAAGACGCAAAAAAAGACGCACCAAAAGACGCATCAAAAGACGCACCAAAAGACACAACAAAAGACGCACCAAAAGATGCACCAAAAGACGCAACAAAATGACGCAACAAAAGACGCACCAAAAGACGCAACAAAAGACGCACAAAAGACGCACCAAAAGACACAACAAAAGACGCATCAAAAGACGCACCAAAAGACGCAACAAAATGACGCAACAAAAGACGCACCAAAAGGCGCACAAAAAAACGCAACGAAAGATGCAACAAAAGACGCACCAAAAGACGCAACGAAAGACGCAACAAAAGAAGCACCAAAAGACGCAACAAAAGACGCAACAAAAGACGCACCAAAAGACGAACAAAATGACCCACCAAAAGACGCACCAAAAGACGCAACAAAAGACGCACAAAAGACGCACCAAAAGACACAACAAAAGACGCATCAAAAGACGCACCAAAAGACGCAACAAAAGACGCAACAAAAAGTTACTGTATTCATTAACTGTACAGTTATGTAAACATTTACTGTCAGTATTTTTTAGTTACTGTACAGTTACGGTACGAAAGACGCAAAAAAAGTTACTGTATACAGTAATGTTCAGTTATTGTACAGTTACGGTACAGTAACTGAACAGTACGGTATATAGTAACTGAACAGTACTGTATACAGTAACTGTACGGTACTGTATACAGTAACTTTTTGCGTCTTTTGTTGCGTCTTTTGATTGAAAGATTTCATTCTTTCAATCTTTCAATCTTCCAATTTTTCAACCTTTCCCACCAAAAGACGCACCGAAACACGCAACAAAAGACGCAACAAAAGACGCACCAAAATACGCACAAAATGACCCACCAAAAGACGCACCAAAACACGCAACAAAAGACGCAACAAAAGACGCAACATAAGACGCACCAAGAGACGCACAAAAGACGCAACAAAAGACGCACCAAAAGACGCACAAAAGACGCACCAAAAGACGCACCAAAAGACGCAACGAAAGACGCAACAAAAGACGCAACAAAAGGCGCAGAAAAAAACGCACCAAAATACGCACCAAAAGACGCACCAAAAGACACAACAAAAGACGCAACAAAAGACGCACAACAAAATGACGCAACAAAAGACGCACCAAAAGGCGCACCAAAAATATGGTGGTGCGGGTGTACTGAAATCATAAAATTGGTGGTGCAGGTGTACTGGCGTCATAAATATGGTGGTGCGGGTGTACTGGCGTCATAAATATGGTGATGCGGGTGTACTGACATCATAAAATTGGTGGTGCGGGTGTACTTACATCATAAAATAGGTGGTGCGGGTGTACTGGCATCATAAAATCGGTGGTGCGGGTGTACTGGCATCATAAAATCGGTGGTGCGGGTGTACTGACATCATAAAATAGGTGGTGCGGGTGTACTGACATCATAAAATAGGTGATGCGGGTGTACTGACATCATAAAATTGGTGGTGCGGGTGTACTGGCATCATAAAATTGGTGGTGCGGGTGTACTGGCGTCATAAATATGTTGGTGCGGATGTACTGACATCATAAAATAGGTGGTGCGGGTGTACTGGCGTCATAAATATGGTGGTGCGGGTGTACTGACTTCATAAAATTGGTGGTGCGGGTGTACTGACATCATAAAATGGGTGGTGCGGGGGTACTGGCATCATAAAATCGGTGGTGCGGGTGTACTGACATCATAAAATCGGTTGTGCGGGTGTACTGGCGTCATAAATATGGTGGTGCGGGTGTACTGACATCATAAAATTGGTGGTGCGAGTGTACTGGCATCATAAAATTGGTGGTGCAAGTGTATTGGCGTCATAAATATGGTGGTGCGGGTGTACTGACTTCATAAAATTGGTGGTGCGGGTGTACTGACATCATAAAATTGGTGGTGCGGGTGTACTGACATCATAAAATGGGTGGTGCATGTGTACTGGCATCATAAAATAAGTGGTGCGGGCGTACTGGCATCATGAAATTGGTGGTGCGGGTGTACTGGCATCATAAAATCGGTGGTGCGGGTGTACTGGCATCATAAAATCGGTGGTGCGGGTGTACTGGCGTCATAAATATGGTGGTGCGGGTGTACTGACATCATAAATTTGGTGGTGCAGGTGTACTGGCATCATCAAAATGGTGGTGCGGGTGTACTGACTTCATAAAATTGGTGGTGCGGGTGTACTGACATCATAAAATGGGTGGTGCATGTGTACTGGCATCATAAAATAAGTGGTGCGGGCGTACTGGCATCATGAAATTGGTGGTGCGGGTGTACTGGCATCATAAAATCGGTGGTGCGGGTGTACTGGCAGCATACAATCGGTGGTGCGGGTGTACTGGCGTCATAAAATCGGTGGTGCGGGTGTACTGATATCATAAAATCGTGGTGCAGGTGTACTGGCAGCAAAATTCCAAAACCCAAAAAAATTTCTATAATTTTTACTATACACCAAAAAAATTTTAATTTCCAAATGAAGTTTTACTGTCCGTTAACCCCCGATTACCTATCGTAAGGCTGGCTTGTCCGAGCGGGAGCGAGGACAAGCGCGTTAGGCCCGCGCAGCGGTGGTATTTCAGTGGTTACCCACCTTAATACGCAAACATGAAATTTCGTATATGAAAAGAATTCTAGGAAAATTTTTGGGTTTTGGAAATATGCGTACTGGCATCAAAAAATTAGTGGTGCGGGTGTACTGGCATCATGAAATTGGTGGTGCGGGTGTACTGGCATCATAAAATCGGTGGTGCGGGTGTACTGGCGTCATAAAATTGGTGGTGCAGGTGTACTGGCATCATAAAACTGGTGGTGCGGGTGTACTGACATCATAAAATAGGTGGAGCGAGTGTACTGGCATCATAAAACTGGTGGTGCGGGTGTACTGACATCATAAAATAGGTGGAGCGAGTGTACTGGCATCATAAAATCGGTGGTGCGGGTGTACTGGCATTATAAAATTGATGGTGCGGGTGTACTGGCTTCATAAATATGGTGGTGCGGGTGTACTGGCGTCATAAATATGGTGATGCGGGTGTACTGACATCATAAAATTGGTAGTGCGGGTGTACTGGCATCATAAAATTGGTGGTGCGGGTGTACTGACATCATAAAATCGGTGGTGCGCGTGTACTGACATCATAAAATCGGTGGTGCGGGTGTACTGGCATCATAAAATTGGTGGTGCGGGTGTACTGGCATCATAAAATCGGTGGTGCGGGTGTACTGGAATCATAAAATTGGTGGTGCGGGTGTACTGGCGTCATAAATATGGTGGTGCGGATGTACTGGCATCATAAAATTGGTGGTGCGGGTGTACTGACATCATAAAATTGGTGGTGCGGGTGTACTGACATCATAAAATCGGTGGTGCATGTGTACTGGCATCATAAAATTAGTGGTGCGGGTGTACTGGCATCATGAAATTGGTGGTGCGGGTGTACTGGCATCATAAAATCGGTGGTGCGGGTGTACTGGCATCATAAAATCGGTGGTGCGGGTGTACTGGCGTCATAAATATGGTGGTGCGGGTGTACTGACATCATAAAATTGGTGGTGCGGGTGTACTGGCATCATCAAAATGGTGGTGCGGGTGTACTGGCAGCATACAATCGGTGGTGCGGGTGTACTGGCGTCATAAAATCGGTGGTGCGGGTGTACTGACATCATAAAATCGGTGGTGCGGGTGTACTGACATCATAAAATCGGTGGTGCGGGTGTACTGGCATCATAAAATTGGTGGTGCGGGTGTACTGGCATCATAAAATCGGTGGTGCGGGTGTACTGGAGTCATAAAATTGGTGGTGCGGGTTGTACTGGCGTCATAATTATGGTGGTGCGGATGTACTGACATCATAAAATTGGTGGTGCGGGTGTACTGACATCATAAAATAGGTGGTGCGGGTGTACTGGCGTCATAAATATGGTGGTGCGGGTGTACTGACTTCATAAAACTGGTGGTGCGGGTGTACTGACATCATAAAATGGGTGGTGCGGGTGTATTTGCATCATAAAATCGGTGGTGCGGGTGTACTGACATTATAAAATCGGTGGTGCGGGTGTACTGGCGTCATAAATATGGTGGTGCGGGTGTACTGACATCATAAAATTGGTGGTGCGAGTGTACTGGCATCATAAAATTGGTGGTGCGGGTGTACTGACAACATAAAATCGGTGGTGCGGGTGTACTGACATCATAAAATCGGTGGTGCAGGTGTACTGGCATCATAAAATTGGTGGTGCGGGTGTACTGCATCATGAAATTGGTGGTGCGGGTGTACTGGCATCATAAAATCGGTGGTGCGGGTGTACTGGCATCATAAAATCGGTGGTGCGGGTGTACTGGCGTCATAAATATGGTGGTGCGGGTGTACTGACATCATAAAATTGGTGGTGCGGGTGTACTGGCATCATAAAAATGGTGGTGCGGGTGTACTGGCAGCATACAATTGGTGGTGCGGGTGTACTGGCGTCATAAAATCGGTGGTGCGGGTGTACTGATATCATAAAATCGTGGTGCAGGTGTACTGGCATAAAAAAATTGGTGGTGCGGGTGTACTGGCGTCATGAAATTGGTGGTGCGGGTGTACTGGCATCATAAAATCGGTGGTGCGGGTGTACTGGCGTCATAAATATGGTGGTGCGGGTGTACTGACATCATAAATTTGGTGGTGCAGGTGTACTGGCATCATAAAAATGGTGGTGCGGGTGTACTGACATCATAAAATGGGTGGAGCGAGTGTACTGGCATCATAAAATCGGTGGTGCGGGTGTACTGGCATCATAAAATTGGTGGTGCGGGTGTACTGGCGTCATAAATATGGTGGTGCGGGTGTACTGGCGTCATAAATATGGTGATGCGGGTGTACTGACATCATAAAATCGGTGGTGCGCGTGTACTAACATCATAAAATCGGTGGTGCGGGTGTACTGGCATCATAAAATTGGTGGTGCGGGTGTACTGGCATCATAAAATCGGTGGTGCGGGTGTACTGGAATCATAAAATTGGTGGTGCGGGTGTACTGGCGTCATAAATATGGTGATGCGGATGTACTGACATCATAAAATTGGTGGTGCGGGTGTACTGACATCATAAAATAGGTGGTGCGGGTGTACGGGCAGCATACAATTGGTGGTGCAAGTGTATTGGCGTCATAAATATGGTGGTGCGGGTGTACTGACTTCATAAAATTGGTGGTGCGGGTGTACTGACATCATAAAATGGGTGGTGCGGGTGTACTGGCATCATAAAATCGGTGGTGCGGGTGTACTGGCATCATAAAATCGGTGGTGCGGGTGTACTGGAATCATAAAATTGGTGGTGCGGGTGTACTGGCGTCATAAAATTGGTGGTGCGGGTGTACTGACATCATAAAATAGGTGGTGCGGGTGTACTGGCATCATAAAATCGGTGGTGTGGGTGTACTGGCATCATAAAATTGGTGGTGCGGGTGTACTGACATCATAAAATCGGTGGTGCGGGTGTACTGACATCATAAAATCGGTGGTGCGGGTGTACTGGCATCAAAAAATTGGTGGTGCGGGTGTACTGGCATCATAAAATCGGAGGTGCGGGTGTACTGGAATCATAAAATTGGTGGTGCGGGTGTACTGGCGTCATAAATATGGTGGTGCGGATGTACTGACATCATAAAGTTGGTGGTGCGGGTGTACTGACATCAAAAAATAGGTGGTGCGGGTGTACTGGCGTCATAAATATGGTGGTGCGGGTGTACTGACATCATAAAATGGGTGGTGCGGGTGTACTGGCGTCATAAATATGGTGGTGCGGGTGTACTGACATCATAAAATTGGTGGTGCGAGTGTACTGGCATCATAAAATTGGTGGTGCGGGTGTACTGACATCATAAAATCGGTGGTGCGGGTGTACTGACATCATAAAATGGGTGGTGCGGGTGTACTGGCATCATAAAATCGGTGGTGCGGGTGTACTGGCATCATAAAATCGGTGGTGCGGGTGTACTGGAATCATAAAATTGGTGGTGCGGGTGTACTGGCGTCATAAAATTGGTGGTGCGGGTGTACTGACATCATAAAATAGGTGGTGCGGGTGTACTGGCATCATAAAATCGGTGGTGTGGGTGTACTGGCATCATAAAATTGGTGGTGCGGGTGTACTGACATCATAAAATCGGTGGTGCGGGTGTACTGACATCATAAAATCGGTGGTGCGGGTGTACTGGCATCAAAAAATTGGTGGTGCGGGTGTACTGGCATCATAAAATCGGAGGTGCGGGTGTACTGGAATCATAAAATTGGTGGTGCGGGTGTTCTGGCGTCATAAATATGGTGGTGCGGATGTACTGACATCATAAAGTTGGTGGTGCGGGTGTACTGACATCAAAAAATAGGTGGTGCGGGTGTACTGGCGTCATAAATATGGTGGTGCGGGTGTACTGGCATCATAAAATCGGTGGTGCGGGTGTACTGGAATCATAAAATTGGTGGTGCGGGTTGTACTGGCGTCATAATTATGGTGGTGCGGATGTACTGACATCATAAAATTGGTGGTGCGGGTGTACTGACATCATAAAATAGGTGGTGCGGGTGTACTGGCGTCATAAATATGGTGGTGCGGGTGTACTGACTTCATAAAACTGGTGGTGCGGGTGTACTGACATCATAAAATGGGTGGTGCGGGTGTATTTGCATCATAAAATCGGTGGTGCGGGTGTACTGACATTATAAAATCGGTGGTGCGGGTGTACTGGCGTCATAAATATGGTGGTGCGGGTGTACTGACATCATAAAATTGGTGGTGCGAGTGTACTGGCATCATAAAATTGGTGGTGCGGGTGTACTGACATCATAAAATCGGTGGTGCGGGTGTACTGACATCATAAAATCGGTGGTGCAGGTGTACTGGCATCATAATTATGGTGGTGCGGATGTACTGACATCATAAAATTGGTGGTGCGGGTGTACTGACATCATAAAATAGGTGGTGCGGGTGTACTGGCGTCATAAATATGGTGGTGCGGGTGTACTGACTTCATAAAACTGGTGGTGCGGGTGTACTGACATCATAAAATGGGTGGTGCGGGTGTATTTGCATCATAAAATCGGTGGTGCGGGTGTACTGACATTATAAAATCGGTGGTGCGGGTGTACTGGCGTCATAAATATGGTGGTGCGGGTGTACTGACATCATAAAATTGGTGGTGCGAGTGTACTGGCATCATAAAATTGGTGGTGCGGGTGTACTGACATCATAAAATCGGTGGTGCGGGTGTACTGACATCATAAAATCGGTGGTGCAGGTGTACTGGCATCATAAAATTGGTGGTGCGGGTGTACTGCATCATGAAATTGGTGGTGCGGGTGTACTGGCATCATAAAATCGGTGGTGCGGGTGTACTGGCATCATAAAATCGGTGGTGCGGGTGTACTGGCGTCATAAATATGGTGGTGCGGGTGTACTGACATCATAAAATTGGTGGTGCGGGTGTACTGGCATCATAAAAATGGTGGTGCGGGTGTACTGGCAGCATACAATTGGTGGTGCGGGTGTACTGGCGTCATAAAATCGGTGGTGCGGGTGTACTGATATCATAAAATCGTGGTGCAGGTGTACTGGCATAAAAAAATTGGTGGTGCGGGTGTACTGGCATCATGAAATTGGTGGTGCGGGTGTACTGGCATCATAAAATCGGTGGTGCGGGTGTACTGGCGTCATAAATATGGTGGTGCGGGTGTACTGACATCATAAATTTGGTGGTGCAGGTGTACTGGCATCATAAAAATGGTGGTGCGGGTGTACTGACATCATAAAATGGGTGGAGCGAGTGTACTGGCATCATAAAATCGGTGGTGCGGGTGTACTGGCATCATAAAATTGGTGGTGCGGGTGTACTGGCGTCATAAATATGGTGGTGCGGGTGTACTGGCGTCATAAATATGGTGATGCGGGTGTACTGACATCATAAAATCGGTGGTGCGCGTGTACTAACATCATAAAATCGGTGGTGCGGGTGTACTGGCATCATAAAATTGGTGGTGCGGGTGTACTGGCATCATAAAATCGGTGGTGCGGGTGTACTGGAATCATAAAATTGGTGGTGCGGGTGTGTGTACTGGCGTCATAAATATGGTGGTGCGGATGTACTGACATCATAAAATTGGTGGTGCGGGTGTACTGACATCATAAAATAGGTGGTGCGGGTGTACGGGCAGCATACAATTGGTGGTGCAAGTGTATTGGCGTCATAAATATGGTGGTGCGGGTGTACTGACTTCATAAAATTGGTGGTGCGGGTGTACTGACATCATAAAATGGGTGGTGGGGGTGTACTGGCGTCATAAAATCGGTGGTGCGGGTGTACTGGCATCATAAAATCGGTGGTGCGGGTGTACTGGAATCATAAAATTGGTGGTGCGGGTGTACTGGCGTCATAAAATTGGTGGTGCGGGTGTACTGACATCATAAAATAGGTGGTGCGGGTGTACTGGCATCATAAAATCGGTGGTGTGGGTGTACTGGCATCATAAAATTGGTGGTGCGGGTGTACTGACATCATAAAATCGGTGGTGCGGGTGTACTGACATCATAAAATCGGTGGTGCGGGTGTACTGGCATCAAAAAATTGGTGGTGCGGGTGTACTGGCATCATAAAATCGGAGGTGCGGGTGTACTGGAATCATAAAAATGGTGGTGCGGGTGTACTGGCGTCATAAATATGGTGGTGCGGATGTACTGACATCATAAAGTTGGTGGTGCGGGTGTACTGACATCAAAAAATAGGTGGTGCGGGTGTACTGGCGTCATAAATATGGTGGTGCGGGTGTACTGACATCATAAAATGGGTGGTGCGGGTGTACTGGCGTCATAAATATGGTGGTGCGGGTTTACTGACATCATAAAATTGGTGGTGCGAGTGTACTGGCATCATAAAATTGGTGGTGCGGGTGTACTGACATCATAAAATCGGTGGTGCGGGTGTACTGACATCATAAAATCGGTGGTGAAGGTGTACTGGCATCATAGAATTGGTGGTGCGGGTGTACTGACATCATGAAATAGGTGGTGCGGGTGTACTGGCATCATAAAATCGGTGGTGTGGGTGTACTGGCATCATAAAATTGGTGGTGCGGGTGTACTGACATCATAAAATCGGTGGTGCGGGTGTACTGACATCATAAAATCGGTGGTGCGGGTGTACTGGCATCAAAAAATTGGTGGTGCGGGTGTACTGGCATCATAAAATCGGAGGTGCGGGTGTACTGGAATCATAAAAATGGTGGTGCGGGTGTACTGGCGTCATAAATATGGTGGTGCGGATGTACTGACATCATAAAGTTGGTGGTGCGGGTGTACTGACATCAAAAAATAGGTGGTGCGGGTGTACTGGCGTCATAAATATGGTGGTGCGGGTGTACTGACATCATAAAATGGGTGGTGCGGGTGTACTGGCGTCATAAATATGGTGGTGCGGGTTTACTGACATCATAAAATTGGTGGTGCGAGTGTACTGGCATCATAAAATTGGTGGTGCGGGTGTACTGACATCATAAAATCGGTGGTGCGGGTGTACTGACATCATAAAATCGGTGGTGAAGGTGTACTGGCATCATAGAATTGGTGGTGCGGGTGTACTGACATCATGAAATTGGTGGTGCGGGTGTACTGGCATCATAAAATCGGTGGTGCGTGTGTACTGGCATCATAAAATCAGTGGTGCGGGTGTACTGGCGTCATAAAATCGGTGGTGCGGGTGTACTGATATCATAAAATCGTGGTGCAGGTGTACTGGCATCAAAAAATTAGTGGTGCGGGTGTACTGGCGTCATAAAATCGGTGGTGCGGGTGTACTGACATCCTAAAATCGGTGGTGCAGGTGTACTGGCATAAAAAAATTGGTGGTGCGAGTGTACTGGCATCATAAAATTGGTGGTGCGGGTGTACTGACATCATAAAATCGGTGGTGCGGGTGTACTGACATCATAAAATGGGTGGTGCGGGTGTACTGGCATTATAAAATCGGTGGTGCGGGTGTACTGGCATCATAAAATCGGTGGTGCGGGTGTACTGGAATCATAAAATTGGTGGTGCGGGTGTACTGGCGTCATAAAATTGGTGGTGCGGGTGTACTGACATCATAAAATAGGTGGTGCGGGTGTACTGGCATCATAAAATCGGTGGTGTGGGTGTACTGGCATCATAAAATTGGTGGTGCGGGTGTACTGACATCATAAAATCGGTGGTGCGGGTGTACTGACATCATAAAATCGGTGGTGCGGGTGTACTGGCATCAAAAAATTGGTGGTGCGGGTGTACTGGCATCATAAAATCGGAGGTGCGGGTGTACTGGAATCATAAAATTGGTGGTGCGGGTGTACTGGCGTCATAAATATGGTGGTGCGGATGTACTGACATCATAAAGTTGGTGGTGCGGGTGTACTGACATCAAAAAATAGGTGGTGCGGGTGTACTGGCGTCATAAATATGGTGGTGCGGGTGTACTGGCATCATAAAATCGGTGGTGCGGGTGTACTGGAATCATAAAATTGGTGGTGCGGGTTGTACTGGCGTCATAATTATGGTGGTGCGGATGTACTGACATCATAAAATTGGTGGTGCGGGTGTACTGACATCATAAAATAGGTGGTGCGGGTGTACTGGCGTCATAAATATGGTGGTGCGGGTGTACTGACTTCATAAAACTGGTGGTGCGGGTGTACTGAAATCATAAAATGGGTGGTGCGGGTGTATTTGCATCATAAAATCGGTGGTGCGGGTGTACTGACATTATAAAATCGGTGGTGCGGGTGTACTGGCGTCATAAATATGGTGGTGCGGGTGTACTGACATCATAAAATTGGTGGTGCGAGTGTACTGGCATCATAAAATTGGTGGTGCGGGTGTACTGACATCATAAAATCGGTGGTGCGGGTGTACTGACATCATAAAATCGGTGGTGCAGGTGTACTGGCATCATAAAATTGGTGGTGCGGGTGTACTGCATCATGAAATTGGTGGTGCGGGTGTACTGGCATCATAAAATCGGTGGTGCGGGTGTACTGGCATCATAAAATCGGTGGTGCGGGTGTACTGGCGTCATAAATATGGTGGTGCGGGTGTACTGACATCATAAAATTGGTGGTGCGGGTGTACTGGAATCATAAAATTGGTGGTGCGGGTTGTACTGGCGTCATAATTATGGTGGTGCGGATGTACTGACATCATAAAATTGGTGGTGCGGGTGTACTGACATCATAAAATAGGTGGTGCGGGTGTACTGGCGTCATAAATATGGTGGTGCGGGTGTACTGACTTCATAAAACTGGTGGTGCGGGTGTACTGACATCATAAAATGGGTGGTGCGGGTGTATTTGCATCATAAAATCGGTGGTGCGGGTGTACTGACATTATAAAATCGGTGGTGCGGGTGTACTGGCGTCATAAATATGGTGGTGCGGGTGTACTGACATCATAAAATTGGTGGTGCGAGTGTACTGGCATCATAAAATTGGTGGTGCGGGTGTACTGACATCATAAAATCGGTGGTGCGGGTGTACTGACATCATAAAATCGGTGGTGCAGGTGTACTGGCATCATAAAATTGGTGGTGCGGGTGTACTGCATCATGAAATTGGTGGTGCGGGTGTACTGGCATCATAAAATCGGTGGTGCGGGTGTACTGGCATCATAAAATCGGTGGTGCGGGTGTACTGGCGTCATAAATATGGTGGTGCGGGTGTACTGACATCATAAAATTGGTGGTGCGGGTGTACTGGCATCATAAAAATGGTGGTGCGGGTGTACTGGCAGCATACAATTGGTGGTGCGGGTGTACTGGCGTCATAAAATCGGTGGTGCGGGTGTACTGATATCATAAAATCGTGGTGCAGGTGTACTGGCATAAAAAAATTGGTGGTGCGGGTGTACTGGCATCATGAAATTGGTGGTGCGGGTGTACTGGCATCATAAAATCGGTGGTGCGGGTGTACTGGCGTCATAAATATGGTGGTGCGGGTGTACTGACATCATAAATTTGGTGGTGCAGGTGTACTGGCATCATAAAAATGGTGGTGCGGGTGTACTGACATCATAAAATGGGTGGAGCGAGTGTACTGGCATCATAAAATCGGTGGTGCGGGTGTACTGGCATCATAAAATTGGTGGTGCGGGTGTACTGGCGTCATAAATATGGTGGTGCGGGTGTACTGGCGTCATAAATATGGTGATGCGGGTGTACTGACATCATAAAATCGGTGGTGCGCGTGTACTAACATCATAAAATCGGTGGTGCGGGTGTACTGGCATCATAAAATTGGTGGTGCGGGTGTACTGGCATCATAAAATCGGTGGTGCGGGTGTACTGGAATCATAAAATTGGTGGTGCGGGTGTGTGTACTGGCGTCATAAATATGGTGGTGCGGATGTACTGACATCATAAAATTGGTGGTGCGGGTGTACTGACATCATAAAATAGGTGGTGCGGGTGTACGGGCAGCATACAATTGGTGGTGCAAGTGTATTGGCGTCATAAATATGGTGGTGCGGGTGTACTGACTTCATAAAATTGGTGGTGCGGGTGTACTGACATCATAAAATGGGTGGTGCGGGTGTACTGGCATCATAAAATCGGTGGTGCGGGTGTACTGGCATCATAAAATCGGTGGTGCGGGTGTACTGGAATCATAAAATTGGTGGTGCGGGTGTACTGGCGTCATAAAATTGGTGGTGCGGGTGTACTGACATCATAAAATAGGTGGTGCGGGTGTACTGGCATCATAAAATCGGTGGTGTGGGTGTACTGGCATCATAAAATTGGTGGTGCGGGTGTACTGACATCATAAAATCGGTGGTGCGGGTGTACTGACATCATAAAATCGGTGGTGCGGGTGTACTGGCATCAAAAAATTGGTGGTGCGGGTGTACTGGCATCATAAAATCGGAGGTGCGGGTGTACTGGAATCATAAAAATGGTGGTGCGGGTGTACTGGCGTCATAAATATGGTGGTGCGGATGTACTGACATCATAAAGTTGGTGGTGCGGGTGTACTGACATCAAAAAATAGGTGGTGCGGGTGTACTGGCGTCATAAATATGGTGGTGCGGGTGTACTGACATCATAAAATGGGTGGTGCGGGTGTACTGGCGTCATAAATACGGTGGTGCGGGTTTACTGACATCATAAAATTGGTGGTGCGAGTGTACTGGCATCATAAAATTGGTGGTGCGGGTGTACTGACATCATAAAATCGGTGGTGCGGGTGTACTGACATCATAAAATCGGTGGTGAAGGTGTACTGGCATCATAGAATTGGTGGTGCGGGTGTACTGACATCATGAAATTGGTGGTGCGGGTGTACTGGCATCATAAAATCGGTGGTGCGTGTGTACTGGCATCATAAAATCAGTGGTGCGGGTGTACTGGCGTCATAAAATCGGTGGTGCGGGTGTACTGATATCATAAAATCGTGGTGCAGGTGTACTGGCATCAAAAAATTAGTGGTGCGGGTGTACTGGCATCATGAAATTGGTGGTGCGGGTGTACTGGCATCATAAAATCGGTGGTGCGGGTGTACTGGCGTCATAAATATGGTGGTGCGGGTGTACTGACATCATAAAATTGGTGGTGCAGGTGTACTGGCATCATAAAAATGGTGGTGCGGGTGTACTGACATCATAAAATAGGTGGAGCGAGTGTACTGGCATCATAAAATCGGTGGTGCGGGTGTACTGGCATTATAAAATTGATGGTGCGGGTGTACTGGCGTCATAAATATGGTGGTGCGGGTGTACTGGCGTCATAACTATGGTGATGCGGGTGTACTGACATCATAAAATTGGTAGTGCGGGTGTACTGACATCATAAAGTAGGTGGTGCGGGTGTACTGGCATCATAAAATTGGTGGTGCGGGTGTACTGGCGTCATAACTATGGTGATGCGGGTGTACTGACATCATAAAATTGGTAGTGCGGGTGTACTGACATCATAAAGTAGGTGGTGCGGGTGTACTGGCATCATAAAATCGGTGGTGCGGGTGTACTGGCATCATAAAATTGGTGGTGCGGGTGTACTGACATCATAAAATCGGTGGTGCGCGTGTACTGACATCATAAAACCGGTGGTGCGGGTGTACTGGCATCATAAAATCGGTAGTGCGGGTGTACTGGCATCATAAAATCGGTGGTGCGGGTGTACTGGAATCATAAAATTGGTGGTGCGGGTGTACTGGCGCCATAAAATTGGTGGTGCGGGTGTACTGACATCATAAAATAGGTGGTGCGGGTGTACTGGCAGCATACAATTGGTGGTGCAAGTGTATTGGCGTCATAAATATGGTGGTGCGGGTGTACTGACATCATAAAATCGGTGGTGCGGGTGTACTGACATCATAAAATCGGTGGTGCGGGTGTACTGGCATCATAAAATTGGTGGTGCGGGTGTACTGGCATCATAAAATCGGTGGTGCGGGTGTACTGGAATCATAAAATTGGTGGTGCGGGTGTACTGGCGTCATAAATATGGTGGTGCGCATGTACTGACATCATAAAACTGGTGGTGCGGGTGTACTGACATCATAAAATGGGTTGTGCAGGTGTATTGGCATCATAAAATCGGTGGTGCGGGTGTACTGGCGTCATAAATATGGTGGTGCGGGTGTACTGACATCATAAAATTGGTGGTGCGAGTGTACTGGCATCATAAAATTGGTGGTGCGGGTGTACTGGCAGCATAC
This sequence comes from Daptonema setosum, assembly GCA_964036265.1. NCBI lineage: Eukaryota > Metazoa > Nematoda > Chromadorea > Monhysterida > Xyalidae > Daptonema > Daptonema setosum. The sequence goes on along the minus strand of CAXIWR010000437.1, from coordinate 27,994 downwards.
AATTGGTGGTGCAAGTGTACTGGCGTCATAAATATGGTGGTGCGGGTGTACTGACATCATAAAATTGGTGGTGCGAGTGTATTGGCATCATAAAATCGGTGGTGCGGGTGTACTGGCGTCATAAATATGGTGGTGCGGGTGTACTGACATCATAAAATTGGTGGTGCGAGTGTACTGGCATCATAAAATTGGTGGTGCGGGTGTACTGGCAGCATACAATTGGTGGTGCAAGTGTATTGGCGTCATAAATATGGTGGTGCAGGTGTACTGGCATCATAAAATTGGTGGTGCGGGTGTACTGCATCATGAAATTGGTGGTGCGGGTGTACTGGCATCATAAAATCGGTGGTGCGGGTGTACTGGCATCATAAAATCGGTGGTGCGGGTGTACTGGCGTCATAAATATGGTGGTGCGGGTGTACTGACATCATAAAATTGGTGGTGCGGGTGTACTGGCGTCATAAAAATGGTGGTGCGGGTGTACTGGCAGCATACAAATGGTGGTGCGGGTGTACTGGCATCATAAAATTGGTGGTGCGGGTGTACTGACATCATAAAATCGGTGGTGCGGGTGTACTGACATCATAAAATTGGTGGTGCGGGTGTACTGGCATCATAAAATTGGTGGTGCGGGTGTACTGGCATCATAAAATCGGTGGTGCGGGTGTACTGGAATCATAAAATTGGTGGTGCGGGTGTACTGGCGTCATAATTATTGTGGTGCGGATGTACTGACATCATAAAATTGGTGGTGCGGGTGTACTGACATCATAAAATAGGTGGTGCGGGTGTACTGGCGTTATAAATATGGTGGTGCGGGTGTACTGACTTCATAAAACTGGTGGTGCGGGTGTACTGACATCATAAAATGGGTGGTGCGGGTGTATTGGCATCATAAAATCGGTGGTGCGGGTGTACTGACATTATAAAATCGGTGGTGCGGGTGTACTGGCGTCATAAATATGGTGGTGCGGGTGTACTGACATCATAAAATTGGTGGTGCGAGTGTACTGGCATTATAAAATTGGTGGTGCGGGTGTACTGACATCATAAAATCGGTGGTGCGGGTGTACTGACTTCATAAAATCGGTGGTGCAGGTGTACTGGCATCATAAAATTGGTGGTGCGGGTGTACTGCATCATGAAATTGGTGGTGCGGGTGTACTGGCATCATAAAATCGGTGGTGCGGGTGTACTGGCATCATAAAATCGGTGGTGCGGGTGTACTGGCGTCATAAATATGGTGGTGCGGGTGTACTGACATCATAAAATTGGTGGTGCGGGTGTACTGGCATCATAAAAATGGTGGTGCGGGTGTACTGGCAGCATACAATTGGTGGTGCGGGTGTACTGGCGTCATAAAATCGGTGGTGCGGGTGTACTGATATCATAAAATCGTGGTGCAGGTGTACTGGCATAAAAAAATTGGTGGTGCGGGTGTACTGGCATCATGAAATTGGTGGTGCGGGTGTGCTGGCATCATAAAATCGGTGGTGCGGGTGTACTGGCGTCATAAATATGGTGGTGCGAGTGTACTGACATCATAAATTTGGTGGTGCAGGTGTACTGGCATCATAAAAATGGTGGTGCGGGTGTACTGACATCATAAAATGGGTGGAGCGAGTGTACTGGCATCATAAAATCGGTGGTGCGGGTGTACTGGCATCATAAAATTGGTGGTGCGGGTGTACTGGCGTCATAAATATGGTGGTGCGGGTGTACTGGCGTCATAAATATGGTGATGCGGGTGTACTGACATCATAAAATCGGTGGTGCGCGTGTACTAACATCATAAAATCGGTGGTGCGGGTGTCCTGGCATCATAAAATTGGTGGTGCGGGTGTACTGGCATCATAAAATCGGTGGTGCGGGTGTACTGGAATCATAAAATTGGTGGTGCGGGTGTACTGGCGTCATAAATATGGTGGTGCGGATGTACTGACATCATAAAATTGGTGGTGCGGGTGTACTGACATCATAAAATAGGTGGTGCGGGTGTACGGGCAGCATACAATTGGTGGTGCAAGTGTATTGGCGTCATAAATATGGTGGTGCGGGTGTGCTGACTTCATAAAATTGGTGGTGCGGGTGTACTGACATCATAAAATGGGTGGTGCGGGTGTACTGGCATCATAAAATCGGTGGTGCGGGTGTACTGGCATCATAAAATCGGTGGTGCGGGTGTACTGGAATCATAAAATTGGTGGTGCGGGTGTACTGGCGTCATAAAATTGGTGGTGCGGGTGTACTGACATCATAAAATAGGTGGTGCGGGTGTACTGGCATCATAAAATCGGTGGTGTGGGTGTACTGGCATCATAAAATTGGTGGTGCGGGTGTACTGACATCATAAAATCGGTGGTGCGGGTGTACTGACATCATAAAATCGGTGGTGCGGGTGTACTGGCATCAAAAAATTGGTGGTGCGGGTGTACTGGCATCATAAAATCGGAGGTGCGGGTGTACTGGAATCATAAAATTGGTGGTGCGGGTGTACTGGCGTCATAAATATGGTGGTGCGGATGTACTGACATCATAAAGTTGGTGGTGCGGGTGTACTGACATCATAAAATAGGTGGTGCGGGTGTACTGGCGTCATAAATATGGTGGTGCGGGTGTACTGACATCATAAAATGGGTGGTGCGGGTGTACTGGCGTCATAAATATGGTGGTGCGGGGTGGTGCGAGTGTACTGGCATCATAAAATTGGTGGTGCGGGTGTACTGACATCATAAAATCGGTGGTGCGGGTGTACTGACATCATAAAATCGGTGGTGAAGGTGTACTGGCATCATAGAATTGGTGGTGCGGGTGTACTGGCATCATGAAATTGGTATTGCGGGTGTACTGGCATCATAAAATCGGTGGTGCGTGTGTACTGGCATCATAAAATCAGTGGTGCGGGTGTACTGGCGTCATAAATATGGTGGTGCGGGTGTACTGACATCATAAAATTGGTGGTGCGGGTGTACTGGCATCATAAAATGGTGGTGCGGGTGTACTGGCAGCATACAATTGGTGGTGCGGGTGTACTGGCGTCATAAAATCGGTGGTGCGGGTGTACTGACATCCTAAAATCGGTGGTGCAGGTGTACTGGCATAAAAAAATTGGTGGTGCGGGTGTACTGGCATCATGAAATTGGTGGTGCGGGTGTACTGGCATCATAAAATCGGTGGTGCGGGTGTACTGGCGTCATAAATATGGTGGTGCGGGTGTACTGACATCATAAAATTGGTGGTGCAGGTGTACTGGCATCATAAAAATGGTGGTGCGGGTGTACTGACATCATAAAATAGGTGGAGCGAGTGTACTGGCATCATAAAATCGGTGGTGCGGGTGTACTGACATCATAAAATGGGTGGTGCGGGTGTACTGGCATCATAAAATTGGTGGTGCGAGTGTACTGGCATCATAAAATTGGTGGTGCGGGTGTACTGACATCATAAAATCGGTGGTGCGGGTGTACTGACATCATAAAATCGGTGGTGAAGGTGTACTGGCTTCATAGAGTTGGTGGTGCGGGTGTACTGGCATCATGAAATTGGTGGTGCGGGTGTACTGGCATCATAAAATCGGTGGTGCGTGTGTACTGGCATCATAAAATCAGTGGTGCGGGTGTACTGGCGTCATAAATATGGTGGTGCGGGTGTACTGACATCATAAAATTGGTGGTGCGGGTGTACTGGCATCATAAAAATGGTGGTGCGGGTGTACTGGCAGCATACAATTGGTGGTGCGGGTGTACTGGCGTCATAAAATCGGTGGTGCGGGTGTACTGACATCATAAAATCGGAGGTGCAGGTGTAGTGGCATCAAATAATTGGTGGTGCGGGTGTACTGGCATCATGAAATTGGTGGTGCGGGTGTACTGGCATCATAAAATCGGTGGTGCGGGTGTACTGGCGTCATAAATATGGTGGTGCGGGTGTACTGACGGTGTATACCCATTTGGGCGAATCCCATTTGGGCGAAAACCACTTGGGCGATTCCACTTGGGCGAATTCCATTTGGGCGAATACCCACTTGGGCGAATACCCACTTGGGCGAATCCCATTTGGGCGAATGTATATGAAACTGGGGTATGCGTTCAGTCGTCCGACTCAACGTTTGTCCGAATTTGTCCGAAAACATATTTTGAAAAAATTAATCAGTTGTCCAAATGGAAAGTTGTTTTACAAGAGAAGTGTCACGATTAAGTCACCGATTTCAATCTTCATTTTGGTAATAAGAAGTTGATAAGAAAAGTTGGTTTCCAAAATTGATATTGGTAGCCCACCATTTCATTTCAAGCACTCCTTTCATTGACGTACGGCTTCGGCTTAGTCATGAACACAGACTATACGTTAGTAAAGGAGATTGCCTAGTATGAGGCTAAGAGTTAGTTTTCAGTTTAGGCTTAGGCTTAGGCTCTGTATTTGGGATGGGCTTGGGCGCGCAGCGCTCAAGCCTTTGCCAAATATACAGCCTAAGCCTAAGCCTAAACTGAAACCTAAGTTTTATGCCCCCGCCTTGGACCGTTAGCATAGACTTCTAAGAAAATTATTATTTTTCAAGCAAGGGGAAACATCTGAAAGCATGTAAATCGTTAGTCGAATCAAATTTCACTTGTGTACAACATGAGTGAAACACATCGAGATATTCTTTGCGTTTGTGAACAGTTTCATTTACATTCGCCCAAGTGGGATTCGCCCAAGTAGACGTTCGCCCAAGTGGGTATTCGCCCAAATGGGATTCGCCCAAGTGGAATCGCCCAAGTGGTTGTCGCCCAAGTGGGATTCGCCCAAATGGGTATGAACCGTACTGACATCATAAAATTGGTGGTGCAGGTGTACTGGCATCATAAAAATGGTGGTGCGGGTGTACTGACATCATAAAATAGGTGGAGCGAGTGTACTGGCATCATAAAATCGGTGGTGCGGGTGTACTGACATCATAAAATGGGTGGTGCGGGTGTACTGGCATCATAAAATCGGTGGTGCGGGTGTACTGGCATCATAAAATTGGTGGTGCGGGTGTACTGACATCATAAAATCGGTGGTGCGGGTGTACTGACATCATAAAATCGGTGGTGAGGGTGTACTGGCATCATAAAATTGGTGGTGCGGGTGTACTGGCATCATAAAATCGGTGGTGCGGGTGTACTGGCGTCATAAATATGGTGGTGCGGATTTACTGACATCATAAAATAGGTGGTGCGGGTGTACTGGCGTCATAAATATGGTGGTGCGGGTGTACTTTCGTCATAAATATGGTGGTGCGGGTGTACTGACATCATAAAATTGGTGGTGCAGGTGTACTGACATCATAAAATAGGTGGAGCGAGTGTACTGGCATCATAAAATCGGTGGCGCACCAAAAGACGCACCAAAAGACGCAACGAAAGACGCAACAAAAGACGCAACAAAAGACGCACCAAAAGAAGCAACAAAAGACGCAACAAAAGACGCAAAAGAAGACGCACCAAAAGACACACAAAAGACGCACCAAAAGACGCACCAAAAGACGCAACAAAAGACGCACCAAAAGACGCAACGAAAGACGCAACAAAAGACGCAACAAAAGACGCACCAAAAGACGCACAAAATTGCGCAACAAAAGAAGCACCAAAAGACGCACCAAAGGACGCACCAAAAGACGCCACAAAAGAAGCACCAAAAGACGCAACAAAAGACGCAACAAAAGACGCACCAAAAGACGCACAAAATGACCCACCAAAAGATGCACCAAAACACGCAACAAAAGACGCAACAAAAGACGCAACAAAAGACGCACCAAAAGACGCACAAAAGACGCACCAAAAGACGCACCAAAAGACGCAACGAAAGACGCAACAAAAGACGCAACAAAAGACGCACCAAAAGAAGCAACAAAAGACGCAACAAAAGACGCAAAAGAAGACGCACCAAAAGACGCACAAAAGACGCACCAAAAGACGCACCAAAAGACGCAACAAAAGACGCAACAAAAGACGCACCAAAAGACACAACAAAAGACGCATCAAAAGACGCACCAAAAGACGCAACAAAATGACGCAACAAAAGACGCACCAAAAGGCGCACAAAAAAACGCAACGAAAGATGCAACAAAAGACGCACCAAAAGACGCAACGAAAGACGCAACAAAAGAAGCACCAAAAGACGCAACAAAAGACGCAACAAAAGACGCACCAAAAGACGAACAAAATGACCCACCAAAAGACGCACCAAAACACGCAACAAAAGACGCAACAAAAGACGCAACAAAAGACGCACCAAAAGACGCACAAAATTGCGCAACAAAAGAAGCACCAAAAGACGCACCAAAGGACGCACCAAAAGACGCCACAAAAGAAGCACCAAAAGACGTACCAAAAGACGCACCAAAAGACGCAACAAAAGACGCAACAAAAGACGCAACAAAATGACGCAACAAAAGACGCACCAAAAGGCGCACCAAAAAACGCAACGAAAGATGCAACAAAAGACGCACCAAAAGACGCAACGAAAGACGCACCAAAAGACGCAACGAAAGACGCAACAAAAGACGCAACAAAAGACGCACCAAATGAAGCAACAAAAGACGCAACAAAAGACGCAAAAGAAGACGCACCAAAAGACGCACAAAAGACGCACCAAAAGACGCACCAAAAGACGCAACAAAAGACGCAACAAAATACGCACCAAAAGACACAACAAAAGACGCATCAAAAGACGCACCAAAAGACGCAACAAAATGACGCAACAAAAGACGCACCAAAAGGCGCACCAAAAAACGCAACGAAAGATGCAACAAAAGACGCACCAAAAGACGCGACGAAAGACGCAACAAAAGACGCAGCAAAAGACGCACCAAAAGACGCACCAAAAGACGCAACAAAAGACGCAACAAAAGACGCACCAAAAGACACAACAAAAGACGCATCAAAAGACGCACCAAAAGACGCAACAAAATGACGCAACAAAAGACGCACCAAAAGGCGCACCAAAAAACGCAACGAAAGATGCAACAAAAGACGCACCAAAAGACGCAACGAAAGACGCAACAAAAGACGCAGCAAAAGACGCACCAAAAGACGCACAAAATTGCGCAACAAAAGAAGCACCAAAAGACGCAACAAAGGACGCACCAAAAGACGCACCAAAAGAAGCACCAAAAGACGCAACAAAAGACGCAACAAAAGACGCACCAAAAGACGAACAAAATGACCCACCAAAAGACGCACCAAAACACGCAACAAAACACGCAACAAAAGACGCAACAAAAGACGCACCAAAAGACGAACAAAAGACGCACCAAAAGACGCACCAAAAGACGCAACGAAAGACGCAACAAAAGACGCAACAAAGGACGCACCAAAAGATGCAACAAAAGACGCAAAAAAAGACGCACCAAAAGACGCATCAAAAGACGCACCAAAAGACACAACAAAAGACGCACCAAAAGATGCACCAAAAGACGCAACAAAATGACGCAACAAAAGACGCACCAAAAGACGCAACAAAAGACGCACAAAAGACGCACCAAAAGACGCAACGAAAGACGCAACAAAAGACGCACCAAAAGACGCAACAAAAGACGCAAAAAAAGACGCACCAAAAGACGCACAAAAGACGCAACAAAAGACGCCCAAAAAGTTACTGTATTCATTAACTGTACAGTTATGTAAACATTTACTGTCAGTATTTTTTAGTTACTGTACAGTTACGGTACGAAAGACGCAAAAAAAGTTACTGTATACAGTAATGTTCAGTTATTGTACAGTTACGGTACAGTACGGTACCCTGTACTTAAAAGACGCAACAAAAACGCAACAAAAGACGCAACAAAAGACGCCCAAAAAGATTGAAACATTGAAAGATTGAAAACATGAAAGATTTAAATATTGAAAAATTGAAAGATTAAAAGATTGCAAGATTGAAAGATTGAAAGATTGGAAGATTGAAAGATTGAAAAATCGAAAGATTGAAAGATTGAAAGATTGAAAGATTAAAAGATATAAAGAATTATAGATTGACAGATTGAAAGATTGAAAGATTGGAAAAGCTTTTGTTGCGTCTTTTGTTGCGTCTTTTGTTGCGTCTTTTAAGTACAGGGTACCGTACTGTACCGTAACTGTACAGTAACTGAACAGTACGGTATATAGTAACTGAACAGTACTGTATACAGTAACTGTACGGTACTGTATACAGTAACTTTTTGCGTCTTTTGTTGCGTCTTTTGATTGAAAGATTTCATTCTTTCAATCTTTCAATCTTCCAATTTTTCAACCTTTCCCACCAAAAGACGCACCGAAACACGCAACAAAAGACGCAACAAAAGACGCACCAAAATACGCACAAAATGACCCACCAAAAGACGCACCAAAACACGCAACAAAAGACGCAACAAAAGACGCAACATAAGACGCACCAAGAGACGCACAAAAGACGCAACAAAAGACGCACCAAAAGACGCACAAAAGACGCACCAAAAGACGCACCAAAAGACGCAACGAAAGACGCAACAAAAGACGCAACAAAAGGCGCAGAAAAAAACGCACCAAAATACGCACCAAAAGACGCACCAAAAGACACAACAAAAGACGCAACAAAAGACGCACAACAAAATGACGCAACAAAAGACGCACCAAAAGGCGCACCAAAAATATGGTGGTGCGGGTGTACTGAAATCGTAAAATTGGTGGTGCAGGTGCACTGGCGTCATAAATATGGTGGTGCGGGTGTACTGGCGTCATAAATATGGTGATGCGGGTGTACTGACATCATAAAATTGGTGGTGCGGGTGTACTTACATCATAAAATAGGTGGTGCGGGTGTACTGGCATCATAAAATCGGTGGTGCGGGTGTACTGGCATCATAAAATCGGTGGTGCGGGTGTACTGACATCATAAAATAGGTGGTGCGGGTGTACTGACATCATAAAATAGGTGGTGCGGGTGTACTGAAATCATAAAATTGGTGATGCGGGTGTACTGGCGTCATAAATATGGTGGTGCGGGTGTACTGGCGTCATAAATATGGTGATGCGGGTGTACTGACATCATAAAATTGGTGGTGCGGGTGTACTGGCATCATAAAATTGGTGGTGCGGGTGTACTGGCGTCATAAATATGTTGGTGCGGATGTACTGACATCATAAAATAGGTGGTGCGGGTGTACTGGCGTCATAAATATGGTGGTGCGGGTGTACTGACTTCATAAAATTGGTGGTGCGGGTGTACTGACATCATAAAATGGGTGGTGCGGGGGTACTGGCATCATAAAATCGGTGGTGCGGGTGTACTGGCATCATAAAATCGGTTGTGCGGGTGTACTGGCGTCATAAATATGGTGGTGCGGGTGTACTGACATCATAAAATTGGTGGTGCGAGTGTACTGGCATCATAAAATTGGTGGTGCAAGTGTATTGGCGTCATAAATATGGTGGTGCGGGTGTACTGACTTCATAAAATTGGTGGTGCGGGTGTACTGACATCATAAAATTGGTGGTGCGGGTGTACTGACATCATAAAATGGGTGGTGCATGTGTACTGGCATCATAAAATAAGTGGTGCGGGCGTACTGGCATCATGAAATTGGTGGTGCGGGTGTACTGGCATCATAAAATCGGTGGTGCGGGTGTACTGGCATCATAAAATCGGTGGTGCGGGTGTACTGGCGTCATAAATATGGTGGTGCGGGTGTACTGACATCATAAATTTGGTGGTGCAGGTGTACTGGCATCATCAAAATGGTGGTGCGGGTGTACTGACATCATAAAATTGGTGGTGCGGGTGTACTGACATCATAAAATGGGTGGTGCATGTGTACTGGCATCATAAAATAAGTGGTGCGGGCGTACTGGCATCATGAAATTGGTGGTGCGGGTGTACTGGCATCATAAAATCGGTGGTGCGGGTGTACTGGCAGCATACAATCGGTGGTGCGGGTGTACTGGCGTCATAAAATCGGTGGTGCGGGTGTACTGATATCATAAAATCGTGGTGCAGGTGTACTGGCAGCAAAATTCCAAAACCCAAAAAAATTTCTATAATTTTTACTATACACCAAAAAAATTTTAATTTCCAAATGAAGTTTTACTGTCCGTTAACCCCCGATTACCTATCGTAAGGCTGGCTTGTCCGAGCGGGAGCGAGGACAAGCGCGTTAGGCCCGCGCAGCGGTGGTATTTCAGTGGTTACCCACCTTAATACGCAAACATGAAATTTCGTATATGAAAAGAATTCTAGGAAAATTTTTGGGTTTTGGAAATATGCGTACTGGCATCAAAAAATTAGTGGTGCGGGTGTACTGGCATCATGAAATTGGTGGTGCGGGTGTACTGGCATCATAAAATCGGTGGTGCGGGTGTACTGGCGTCATAAATATAGTGGTGCGGGTGTACTGACATCATAAAATTGGTGGTGCAGGTGTACTGGCATCATAAAACTGGTGGTGCGGGTGTACTGACATCATAAAATAGGTGGAGCGAGTGTACTGGCATCATAAAATCGGTGGTGCGGGTGTACTGGCATTATAAAATTGATGGTGCGGGTGTACTGGCGTCATAAATATGGTGGTGCGGGTGTACTGGCGTCATAAATATGGTGATGCGGGTGTACTGACATCATAAAATTGGTAGTGCGGGTGTACTGGCATCATAAAATTGGTGGTGCGGGTGTACTGACATCATAAAATCGGTGGTGCGCGTGTACTGACATCATAAAATCGGTGGTGCGGGTGTACTGGCATCATAAAATTGGTGGTGCGGGTGTACTGGCATCATAAAATCGGTGGTGCGGGTGTACTGGAATCATAAAATTGGTGGTGCGGGTGTACTGGCGTCATAAATATGGTGGTGCGGATGTACTGGCATCATAAAATTGGTGGTGCGGGTGTACTGACATCATAAAATTGGTGGTGCGGGTGTACTGACATCATAAAATCGGTGGTGCATGTGTACTGGCATCATAAAATTAGTGGTGCGGGTGTACTGGCATCATGAAATTGGTGGTGCGGGTGTACTGGCATCATAAAATCGGTGGTGCGGGTGTACTGGCATCATAAAATCGGTGGTGCGGGTGTACTGGCGTCATAAATATGGTGGTGCGGGTGTACTGACATCATAAAATTGGTGGTGCGGGTGTACTGGCATCATCAAAATGGTGGTGCGGGTGTACTGGCAGCATACAATCGGTGGTGCGGGTGTACTGGCGTCATAAAATCGGTGGTGCGGGTGTACTGATATCATAAAATCGTGGTGCAGGTGTACTGGCATCAAAAAATTAGTGGTGCGGGTGTACTGGCATCATGAAATTGGTGGTGCGGGTGTACTGGCATCATAAAATCGGTGGTGCGGGTGTACTGGCGTCATAAATATGGTGGTGCGGGTGTACTGACATCATAAAATTGGTGGTGCAGGTGTACTGGCATCATAAAAATGGTGGTGCGGGTGTACTGACATCATAAAATAGGTGGAGCGAGTGTACTGGCATCATAAAATCGGTGGTGCGGGTGTACTGTCATTATAAAATTGATGGTGCGGGTGTACTGGCGTCATAAATATGGTGGTGCGGGTGTACTGGCGTCATAAATATGGTGATGCGGGTGTACTGACATCATAAAATTGGTAGTGCGGGTGTACTGACATCATAAAGTAGGTGGTGCGGGTGTACTGGCATCATAAAATCGGTGGTGCGGGTGTACTGGCATCATAAAATTGGTGGTGCGGGTGTACTGACATCATAAAATCGGTGGTGCGCGTGTACTGACATCATAAAATCGGTGGTGCGGGTGTACTGGCATCATAAAATTGGTGGTGCGGGTGTACTGGCATCATAAAATCGGTGGTGCGGGTGTACTGGAATCATAAAATTGGTGGTGCGGGTGTACTTGCGTCATAAATATGGTGGTGCGGATGTACTGACATCATAAAATTGGTGGTGCGGGTGTACTGACATCATAAAATAGGTGGTGCGGGTGTACTGGCAGCATACAATTGGTGGTGCAAGTGTATTGGCGTCATAAATATGGTGGTGCGGGTGTACTGACTTCATAAAATTGGTGGTGCGGGTGTACTGACATCATAAAATGGGTGGTGCGGGTGTACTGGCATCATAAAATCGGTGGTGCGGGTGTACTGGCATCATAAAATCGGTGGTGCGGGTGTACTGGCGCCATAAAATAGGTGGTGCGGGTGTACTGGCGCCATAAAATAGGTGGTGCGGGTGTACTGACATCATAAAATAGGTCGTGCGGGTGTACTGGCACCATAAAATCGGTGGTGTGGGTGTACTGGCATCATAAAATTGGTGGTGCGGGTGTACTGACATCATAAAATCGGTGGTGCGGGTTTACTGACATCATAAAATCGGTGGTGCGGGTGTACTGGCATCATAAAATTGGTGGTGCGGGTGTACTGGCATCATAAAATCGGTGGTGCGGGTGTACTGGAATCATAAAATTGGTGGTGCGGGTGTACTGGCGTCATAAATATGGTGGTGCGGATGTACTGACATCATAAAATTGGTGGTGCGGGTGTACTGACATCATAAAATAGGTGGTGCGGGTGTACTGGCGTCATAAATATGGTGGTGCGGGTGTACTGACTTCATAAAACTGGTGGTGCGGGTGTACTGACCTCATAAAATGGGTGGTGCGGGTGTATTGGCATCATAAAATCGGTGGTGCGGGTGTACTGGCGTCATAAATATGGTGGTGCGGGTGTACTGACTTCATAAAACTGGTGGTGCGGGTGTACTGACCTCATAAAATGGGTGGTGCGGGTGTATTGGCATCATAAAATCGGTGGTGCGGGTGTACTGACATTATAAAATCGGTGGTGCGGGTGTACTGGCGTCATAAATATGGTGGTGCGGGTGTACTGACATCATAAAATTGGTGGTGCGAGTGTACTGGCATCATAAAATTGGTGGTGCGGGTGTACTGGCAGCATACAATTGGTGGTGCAAGTGTATTGGCGTCATAAATATGGTGGTGCAGGTGTACTGGCATCATAAAATTGGTGGTGCGGGTGTACTGCATCATGAAATTGGTGGTGCGGGTGTACTGGCATCATAAAATCGGTGGTGCGGGTGTACTGGCATCATAAAATCGGTGGTGCGGGTGTACTGGCGTCATAAATATGGTGGTGCGGGTGTACTGACATCATAAAATTGGTGGTGCGGGTGTACTGGCATCATAAAAATGGTGGTGCGGGTGTTCTGGCAGCATACAATTAATGGTGCGGGTGTACTGGCATCATAAAATTGGTGGTACGGGTGTACTGACATCATAAAATCGGTGGTGCGGGTGTACTGACATCATAAAATCGGTGGTGCGGGTGTACTGGCATCATAAAATTGGTGGTGCGGGTGTACTGGAATCATAAAATTGGTGGTGCGGGTGTACTGGCGTCATAAATATGGTGGTGCGGATGTACTGACGTCATAAAATTGGTGGTGCGGGTGTACTGAGATCATAAAATAGGTGGTGCGGGTGTACTGGCGTCATGAATATGGTGGTGCGGGTGTACTGACTTCATAAAACTGGTGGTGCGGGTGTACTGACATCATAAAATGGGTGGTGCGGGTGTATTGGCATCATAAAATCGGTGGTGCGGGTGTACTGACATTATAAAATCGGTGGTGCGGGTTTACTGGCGTCATAAATATGGTGGTGCGGGTGTACTGACATCATAAAATTGGTGGTGCGAGTGTACTGGCATCATAAAATCGGTGGTGCGGGTGTACTGACATCATAAAATCGGTGGTGCAGGTGTACTGGCATCATAAAATTGGTGGTGCGGGTGTACTGCATCATGAAATTGGTGGTGCGGGTGTACTGGCATCATAAAATCGGTGGTGCGGGTGTACTGGCATCATAAAATCGGTGGTGCGGGTGTACTGGCGTCATAAATATGGTGGTGCGGGTGTACTGACATCATAAAATTGGTGGTGCGGGTGTACTGGCATCATAAAAATGGTGGTGCGGGTGTACTGGCAGCATACAATTGGTGGTGCGGGTGTACTGGCGTCATAAAATCGGTGGTGCGGGTGTACTGATATCATAAAATCGTGGTGCAGGTGTACTGGCATAAAAAAATTGGTGGTGCGGGTGTACTGGCATCATGAAATTGGTGGTGCGGGTGTACTGGCATCATAAAATCGGTGGTGCGGGTGTACTGACGTCATAAATATGGTGGTGCGGGTGTACTGACATCATAAATTTGGTTGTGCAGGTGTACTGACATCATAAAAATGGTGGTGCGGGTGTACTGACATCATAAAATGGGTGGAGCGAGTGTACTGGCATCATAAAATCGGTGGTGCGGGTGTACTGGCATCATAAAATTGGTGGTGCGGGTGTACTGGCGTCATAAATATGGTGGTGCCGGTGTACTGGCGTCATAAATATGGTGATGCGGGTGTACTGACATCATAAAATCGGTGGTGCGCGTGTACTAACATCACAAAATCGGTGGTGCGGGTGTACTGGCATCATAAAATTGGTGGTGCGGGTGTACTGGCATCATAAAATCGGTGGTGCGGGTGTACTGGAATCATAAAATTGGTGGTGCGGGTGTACTGGCGTCATAAATATGGTGGTGCGGATGTACTGACATCATAAAATTGGTGGTGCGGGTGTACTGGCAGCATACAATTGGTGGTGCAAGTGTATTGGCGTCATAAATATGGTGGTGCGGGTGTACTGACTTCATAAAATTGGTGGTGCGGGTGTACTGACATCATAAAATGGGTGGTGCGGGTGTACTGGCATCATAAAATCGGTGGTGCGGGTGTACTGGCATCATAAAATCGGTGGTGCGGGTGTACTGGAATCATAAAATTGGTGGTGCGGGTGTACTGGCGTCATAAAATTGGTGGTGCGGGTGTACTGACATCATAAAATAGGTGGTGCGGGTGTACTGGCATCATAAAATCGGTGGTGTGGGTGTACTGGCATCATAAAATTGGTGGTGCGGGTGTACTGACATCATAAAATCGGTGGTGCGGGTGTACTGACATCATAAAATCGGTGGTGCGGGTGTACTGGCATCATAAAATTGGTGGTGCGGGTGTACTGGCATTATAAAATCGGAGGTGCGGGTGTACTGGAATCATAAAATTGGTGGTGCGGGTGTACTGGCGTCATAAATATGGTGGTGCGGATGTACTGACATCATAAAGTTGGTGGTGCGGGTGTACTGACATCATAAAATAGGTGGTGCGGGTGTACTGGCGTCATAAATATGGTGGGGCGGGTGTACTGACATCATAAAATGGGTGGTGCGGGTGTACTGGCATCATAAAATTGGTGGTGCGAGTGTACTGGCATCATAAAATTGGTGGTGCGGGTGTACTGGCAGCATACAATTGGTGGTGCAAGTGTATTGGCGTCATAAATATGGTGGTGCAGGTGTACTGGCATCATAAAATTGGTGGTGCGGGTGTACTGCATCATGAAATTGGTGGTGCGGGTGTACTGGCATCATAAATATGGTGGTGCAGGTGTACTGGCATCATAAAATTGGTGGTGCGGGTGTACTGCATCATGAAATTGGTGGTGCGGGTGTACTGGCATCATAAAATCGGTGGTGCGGGTGTACTGGCATCATAAAATCGGTGGTGCGGGTGTACTGATATCATAAAATCGTGGTGCAGGTGTACTGGCATAAAAAAATTGGTGGTGCGGGTGTACTGGCATCATGAAATTGGTGGTGCGGGTGTACTGGCATCATAAAATCGGTGGTGCAAGAAAGACGCAACAAAAGACGAAACAAAACACGCAACAAAAGACGCAACAGAAGACGCAACAAAAGACGCAACAAAAGACGCAACAAAAGACGCAACAAAAGACGCAACAAAAGACGCAACAAAAGACGCACCAAAAGACGCAACAAAAGACGCAACAAAAGACGCACCAAAAGTCGCACAAAAGACGCACAAAAGACGCAACAAAAGACGCAACAAAAGACGCAACAAAAGACGCAACAAAAGACGCAACAAAAGACGCACAAAAGACGCAACAAAAGACGCAACAAAAGACGCAACAAAAGACGCAACAAAAGACGCACAAAAGACGCAACAAAAGACGCACCAAAAGACCCGCCAAAAGACGCACCAGAAGACGCAACAAAAGACGCAACAAGAGACGAAACAAAAGACGCACAAAAGATGCAACAAAAGACGCAGCAAAAGACGCAACAAAAGACGCGACAAAAGACGCAAAAAAGACGCACCAAATGACGCAACAAACGACGCCAGTACTGTATACAGTAACTGTACAGTACTGTATACAGTAACTGTACAGTACTGTATACAGTAACTGTACAATACTGTATACAGTAACTTTTTGTTGCGTCTTTTGGTGCGTCTTTCGGTGCGTCTTTTGTTGCATTTTTTCAGTACAGGGTACCGTACTGTACCGTAACTGTGCAATAACTGAACAGTACTGTATACAGTATTTGTACAGTACTGTAAACAGTAACTTTTGTGCGTCTTTTGTTGCGTCTTTTGTGAGTAAAGGGCATCGTACTGTACCGTAACTGTACAATAACTGAGCAGTACTGTATACAGTAACAGTGCGCACCAAAAGACGCAACAAATGACGCAACGAAAGACGCAACAAAAGACGCACAAAAGACGCACCAAAAGACGCACCAGAAGACGCAATAAAAGACGCAACAAAAGACGCACAAAAGACGCACCAGAAGACGCAACAAAAGACGCAACAAAAGACGCAACAAAAGACGCAACAAAAGACGCAACAAAAGACGCACAAAAGAAGCACCAAAAGACGCAACAAAAGACGCAACAAAAGACGCAACAAGAGACGCACCAAAAGACGCAACAAAAGACGCAACAAAAGACGCAACAAAAGACGCAACAAAACACGCAACAAAACACGCAACAAAAGACGCAACAAAAGACGCAACAAAAGACGCACCAAAAGACGCAACAAAAGACGCAACAAAAGACGCAACAAATGACGCAACAAAAGACGCAACAAAAGACGCAACAAAAGACGCAACAAAAGACGCAACAAAAGACGCACAAAAGACGCAACAAAAGACGCAACAAAAGACGCAACAAAAGACGCAACAAAAGACGCACAAAAGACGCAACAAAAGACGCAACAAAAGACGCACAGAAGATTCACCAAAATACGCACCAGAAGACGCAACAAAAGACGCAACAAAAGACGCAACAAAAGACGCAACAAAAGACGCACAAAAGACGCACCAAAAGACGCACCAAAAGACGCACCAGAAGACGCAACAAAAGACGCAACAAAAGACGCACAAAAGACGCACCAGAAGACGCAACAAAAGACGCAACAAAAGACGCAACAAAAGACGCAACAAAAGACGCAACAAAAGACGCACAAAAGAAGCACCAAAAGACGCAACAAAAGACGCAACAAAAGACGCAACAAGTGTAAAACTGAAAAACTACAGTTTGAGTAAGTGAAAAAATGAAAAACAGTTGATTGAGTAAGTGAAAAACTGAAAAACTACAGATTGAGTAAGTGAAAAAGTGACAACTGCCGATTGAATGAGTGAAAAACTGAAAAACTACAGATTGAGTAAGTGAAAAAGTGAAAAAATGCCGATTGAGTAAGTGAAAAAGTGAAAAACTGCCGATTGAGTAAGTGAAAAACTGAAAAACTACAGATTGAGTAAGTGAAAAACTGAAAAACTACAGATTGAGTAAGTGAAAAAGTTAAAAACTGCCGATTGAGTAAGTGAGAAACTGAAAAACTACCGATTGAGTAAGTGAAAAACTGAAAAACTACAGATTGAAGAAGTGAAAAAGTGAAAAACTGCCGTTTGAGTAAGTGAAAAACTGAAAAACTACAGATTGAGTAAGTGAAAAACTGAAAAACTACAGATTGAGTAAGTGAAAAAGTTAAAAACTGCCGATTGAGTAAGTGAGAAACTGTAAAACTACCGATTGAGTAAGTGAAAAACTGAAAAACTACAGATTGAGTAAGTGAAAAAGTGAAAAACTGCCTTTTGAGTAAGTGAAAAACTGAAAAACTACAGATTGAGTAAGTGAAAAACTGAAAAACTACAGATTGAGTAAGTGAAAAACTGAAAACTACATATTGAGTAAGTGAAAAAGTTAAAAACTGCCGATTGAGTAAGTGAAAAACTGAAAAACTACCGATTGAGTAAGTGAAAAACTGAAAAACTACAGATTGAGTAAGTGAAAAAGTTAAAAACTGCCGATTGAGTAAGTGAGAAACTGAAAAACTACCGATTGAGTAAGTGAAAAACTGAAAAACTACAGATTGAGTAAGTGAAAAAGTTAAAAACTGCCGTTTGAGTAAGTGAAAAACTGAAAAACTACAGATTGAGTAAGTGAAAAACTGAAAAACTACAGATTGAGTAAGTGAAAAAGTGAAAAACTGCCGATTGAGTAAATGAAAAACTGAAAAACTACAGATTGAGTAAGTGAAAGACTGAAAAACTACAGATTGAGAAGTGTAAAACTGAAAAACTACAGTTTGAGTAAGTGAAAAAATGAAAAACAGTTGATTGAGTAAGTGAAAAACTGAAAAACTACAGATTGAGTAAGTGAAAAAGTGACAACTGCCGATTGAATGAGTGAAAACTGAAAAACTACAGATTGAGTAAGTGAAAAACTTAAAAACTACAGATTGAGTAAGTGAAAAAGCGAAAAAATGCCGATTGAGTAAGTGAAAAAGTGAAAAACTGCCGATTGAGTAAGTGAAAAACTGAAAAACTACAGATTGAGTAAGTGAAAAACTGAAAAACTACAGATTGAGTAAGTGAAAAAGTTAAAAACTGCCGATTGAGTAAGTGAAAAACTGAAAAACTACCGATTGAGTAAGTGAAAAAGTGAAAAACTATCGATTGAGTAAGTGAAAAAGTGAAAAACAGCAGATTAGTAAGTGAAAAACTGAGAAACTACAGTTTGAGTAAGTGAAAAACTGAAAAACTACAGATTGAGTAAGTGAAAAATGAAAAACTGCCGATTGAGTAAGTGAAAAAGTGAAAAACTATCGATTGAGTAAGTGAAAAAGTGAAAAACAGCAGATTGAGTAAGTGAAAAACTGAGAAACTACAGTTTGAGTAAGTGAAAAACTGAAAAACTACAGATTGAGTAAGTGAAAAACTGAAAAACTACAGATTGAGTAAGTGAAAAAGTGAAAAACAGCAGTTTGAGTAAGTGAAAAACTGAGAAACTACAGTTTGAGTAAGTGAAAAACTGCAAAACTACAGATTGAGTAAGTGAAAAACTGAAAAACTACAGATTGAGTAAGTGAAAAACTGAAAAACTACCGATTGAGTAAGTGAAAAACTGAAAAACTACAGATTGAGTAAGTGAAAAAGTTAAAAACTGCCGATTGAGTAAGTGAGAAACTGAAAAACTACCGATTGAGTAAGTGAAAAACTGAAAAACTACAGATTGAGTAAGTGAAAAAGTTAAAAACAGCCGTTTGAGTAAGTGAAAAACTGAAAAACTACAGATTGAGTAAGTGAAAAACTGAAAAACTACAGATTGAGTAAGTGAAAAAGTGAAAAACTGCCGATTGAGTAAATGAAAAACTGAAAAACTACAGATTGAGTAAGTGAAAGACTGAAAAACTACAGATTGAGAAGTGTAAAACTGAAAAACTACAGTTTGAGTAAGTGAAAAAATGAAAAACAGTTGATTGAGTAAGTGAAAAACTGAAAAACTACAGATTGAGTATGTGAAAAAGTGACAACTGCCGATTGAATGAGTGAAAACTGAAAAACTACAGATTGAGTAAGTGAAAAACTTAAAAACTACAGATTGAGTAAGTGAAAAAGTGAAAAAATGCCGATTGAGTAAGTGAAAAAGTGAAAAACTGCCGATTGAGTAAGTGAAAAACTGAAAAACTACAGATTGAGTAAGTGAAAAACTGAAAAACTACAGATTGAGTAAGTGAAAAAGTTAAAAACTGCCGATTGAGTAAGTGAAAAACTGAAAAACTACCGATTGAGTAAGTGAAAAAGTGAAAAACTATCGATTGAGTAAGTGAAAAAGTGAAAAACAGCAGATTAGTAAGTGAAAAACTGAGAAACTACAGTTTGAGTAAGTGAAAAATGAAAAACTGCCGATTGAGTAAGTGAAAAAGTGAAAAACTATCGATTGAGTAAGTGAAAAAGTGAAAAACAGCAGATTGAGTAAGTGAAAAACTGAGAAACTACAGTTTGAGTAAGTGAAAAACTGAAAAACTACAGATTGAGTAAGTGAAAAACTGAAAAACTACAGATTGAGTAAGTGAAAAAGTGAAAAACAGCAGATTGAGTAAGTGAAAAACTGAGAAACTACAGTTTGAGTAAGTGAAAAACTGCAAAACTACAGATTGAGTAAGTGAAAAACTGAAAAACTACAGATTGAGTAAGTGAAAAACTGAAAAACTACCGATTGAGCAAGTGAAAAAGTGAAAAACTATCGATTGAGTAAGTGAAAAAGTGAAAAACAGCAGATTGAGTAAGTGAAAAACTGAGAAACTACAGTTTGAGTAAGTGAAAAACTGAAAAACTACAGATTGAGTAAGTGAAAAAGTGAATAACTGCCGATTGAGTAAGTGAAAAAGTGAAAAACAGCCGATTGAGTTAGTGAAAAACTGAAAAAACTGAAAAACTACAGTTTGAGTAAGTGAAAAAGTGAAAAACTGCCGTTTGAGTAAGTGAAAAACTGAAAAACTACAGATTTAGTAAGTGAAAAACTGAAAAACTACAGATTGAGTAAGTGAAAAACGCAACAAAAGACGCACCAAAAGACGCAACAAAAGACGCAACAAAAGACGCAAAAAAGACGCAAAAAAGACGCACCAAAAGACGCAACAAAAGACGAAACAAAACACGCAACAAAAGACGCAACAGAAGACGCAACAAAAGACGCAACAAAAGACGCAACAAAAGACGCAACAAAAGACGCAACAAAAGACGCAACAAAAGACGCACCAAAAGACGCAACAAAAGACGCAACAAAAGACGCACCAAAAGTCGCACAAAAGACGCACAAAAGACGCAACAAAAGACGCAACAAAAGACGCAACAAAAGACGCAACAAAAGACGCACAAAAGACGCAACAAAAGACGCAACAAAAGACGCAACAAAAGACGCAACAAAAGACGCACAAAAGACGCAACAAAAGACGCACCAAAAGACCCGCCAAAAGACGCACCAGAAGACGCAACAAAAGACGCAACAAAAGACGAAACAAAAGACGCACAAAAGATGCAACAAAAGACGCAGCAAAAGACGCAACAAAAGACGCGACAAAAGACGCAAAAAAGACGCACCAAATGACGCAACAAACGACGCCAGTACTGTATACAGTAACTGTACAGTACTGTATACAGTAACTGTACAGTACTGTATACAGTAACTGTACAATACTGTATACAGTAACTTTTTGTTGCGTCTTTTGGTGCGTCTTTCGGTGCGTCTTTTGTTGCGTTTTTTCAGTACAGGGTACCGTACTGTACCGTAACTGCGCAATAACTGAACAGTACTGTATACAGTATTTGTACAGTACTGTAAACAGTAACTTTTGTGCGTCTTTTGTTGCGTCTTTTGTGAGTAAAGGGCATCGTACTGTACCGTAACTGTACAATAACTGAGCAGTACTGTATACAGTAACAGTGCGCATCAAAAGACGCAACAAATGACGCAACGAAAGACGCAACAAAAGACGCACAAAAGACGCACCAAAAGACGCACCAGAAGACGCACCGATAGACGCACCAAAAGACGCAACAAAAAGTTACTGTATACAGTACTGTACAGTTACTGTATACAGTACTGGCGTCGTTTGTTGCGTCTTTTGGTGCATCTTTTGATGCGTTTTTTTAGTACAGGGTACCGTACTGTACCTAAACTGTGCAATAACTGAACAGTACTGTATACAGTATTTGTACAGTACTGTATACAGTAACTTTTGTGCGTCTTTTGTTGCGTTTTTTTAGTACAGGGTACCGTACTGTACAGTAACTGTGCAATAACTGAACAGTATTGTATACAGTATTTGTACAGTACTGTATACAGTAACTTTTGTGCGTCTTTTGTTGCGTCTTTTGTTGCGTCTTTTGGTGCGTCTTTTGTGCGTCTTTTGTTGCGTCTTTTGTTGCGTCTTTTGATGCGTCTTTTGTTACGTTTTTTGTTGCGTCTTTTGGTGCGTCTTTTGTGCGTCTTTTGTGCGACTTTTGGTGTGTCTTTTGTTGCGTCTTTTGTTGCGTCTTTTGTTGCGTCTTTTGTTGCGTCCTCTGACGACGCAACAAAAGACGCAACAAATGACGCAACAAAAGACGCAACAAAAGACGCAACAAATGACGCAACAAAAGACGCACAAAAGAAGCAATAAAAGACGCAACAAAAGACGAAACAAAACACGCAACAAAAGACGCAACAAAAGACGCACCAAAAGACGCAACAAAAGACGCAAAAAAGACGCAAAAAAGACGCAACAAAAGACGCAACAAAAGACGCACAGAAGATTCACCAAAATACGCACCAGAAGACGCAACAAAAGACGCAACAAAAGACGCAACAAAAGACGCAACAAAAGACGCACAAAAGACGCACCAAAAGACGCACCAAAAGACGCACCAGAAGACGCAACAAAAGACGCAACAAAAGACGCACAAAAGACGCACCAGAAGACGCAACAAAAGACGCAACAAAAGACGCAACAAAAGACGCAACAAAAGACGCAACAAAAGACGCACAAAAGAAGCACCAAAAGACGCAACAAAAGACGCAACAAAAGACGCAACAAGTGTAAAACTGAAAAACTACAGTTTGAGTAAGTGAAAAAATGAAAAACAGTTGATTGAGTAAGTGAAAAACTGAAAAACTACAGATTGAGTAAGTGAAAAAGTGACAACTGCCGATTGAATGAGTGAAAAACTGAAAAACTACAGATTGAGTAAGTGAAAAAGTGAAAAAATGCCGATTGAGTAAGTGAAAAAGTGAAAAACTGCCGATTGAGTAAGTGAAAAACTGAAAAACTACAGATTGAGTAAGTGAAAAACTGAAAAACTACAGATTGAGTAAGTGAAAAAGTTAAAAACTGCCGATTGAGTAAGTGAGAAACTGAAAAACTACCGATTGAGTAAGTGAAAAACTGAAAAACTACAGATTGAAGAAGTGAAAAAGTGAAAAACTGCCGTTTGAGTAAGTGAAAAACTGAAAAACTACAGATTGAGTAAGTGAAAAACTGAAAAACTACAGATTGAGTAAGTGAAAAAGTTAAAAACTGCCGATTGAGTAAGTGAGAAACTGTAAAACTACCGATTGAGTAAGTGAAAAACTGAAAAACTACAGATTGAGTAAGTGAAAAAGTGAAAAACTGCCTTTTGAGTAAGTGAAAAACTGAAAAACTACAGATTGAGTAAGTGAAAAACTGAAAAACTACAGATTGAGTAAGTGAAAAACTGAAAACTACATATTGAGTAAGTGAAAAAGTTAAAAACTGCCGATTGAGTAAGTGAAAAACTGAAAAACTACCGATTGAGTAAGTGAAAAACTGAAAAACTACAGATTGAGTAAGTGAAAAAGTTAAAAACTGCCGATTGAGTAAGTGAGAAACTGAAAAACTACCGATTGAGTAAGTGAAAAACTGAAAAACTACAGATTGAGTAAGTGAAAAAGTTAAAAACTGCCGTTTGAGTAAGTGAAAAACTGAAAAACTACAGATTGAGTAAGTGAAAAACTGAAAAACTACAGATTGAGTAAGTGAAAAAGTGAAAAACTGCCGATTGAGTAAATGAAAAACTGAAAAACTACAGATTGAGTAAGTGAAAGACTGAAAAACTACAGATTGAGAAGTGTAAAACTGAAAAACTACAGTTTGAGTAAGTGAAAAAATGAAAAACAGTTGATTGAGTAAGTGAAAAACTGAAAAACTACAGATTGAGTAAGTGAAAAAGTGACAACTGCCGATTGAATGAGTGAAAACTGAAAAACTACAGATTGAGTAAGTGAAAAACTTAAAAACTACAGATTGAGTAAGTGAAAAAGCGAAAAAATGCCGATTGAGTAAGTGAAAAAGTGAAAAACTGCCGATTGAGTAAGTGAAAAACTGAAAAACTACAGATTGAGTAAGTGAAAAACTGAAAAACTACAGATTGAGTAAGTGAAAAAGTTAAAAACTGCCGATTGAGTAAGTGAAAAAGTGAAAAACTATCGATTGAGTAAGTGAAAAAGTGAAAAACAGCAGATTAGTAAGTGAAAAACTGAGAAACTACAGTTTGAGTAAGTGAAAAACTGAAAAACTACAGATTGAGTAAGTGAAAAATGAAAAACTGCCGATTGAGTAAGTGAAAAAGTGAAAAACTATCGATTGAGTAAGTGAAAAAGTGAAAAACAGCAGATTGAGTAAGTGAAAAACTGAGAAACTACAGTTTGAGTAAGTGAAAAACTGAAAAACTACAGATTGAGTAAGTGAAAAACTGAAAAACTACAGATTGAGTAAGTGAAAAAGTGAAAAACAGCAGTTTGAGTAAGTGAAAAACTGAGAAACTACAGTTTGAGTAAGTGAAAAACTGCAAAACTACAGATTGAGTAAGTGAAAAACTGAAAAACTACAGATTGAGTAAGTGAAAAACTGAAAAACTACCGATTGAGTAAGTGAAAAACTGAAAAACTACAGATTGAGTAAGTGAAAAAGTTAAAAACTGCCGATTGAGTAAGTGAGAAACTGAAAAACTACCGATTGAGTAAGTGAAAAACTGAAAAACTACAGATTGAGTAAGTGAAAAAGTTAAAAACAGCCGTTTGAGTAAGTGAAAAACTGAAAAACTACAGATTGAGTAAGTGAAAAACTGAAAAACTACAGATTGAGTAAGTGAAAAAGTGAAAAACTGCCGATTGAGTAAATGAAAAACTGAAAAACTACAGATTGAGTAAGTGAAAGACTGAAAAACTACAGATTGAGAAGTGTAAAACTGAAAAACTACAGTTTGAGTAAGTGAAAAAATGAAAAACAGTTGATTGAGTAAGTGAAAAACTGAAAAACTACAGATTGAGTAAGTGAAAAAGTGACAACTGCCGATTGAATGAGTGAAAACTGAAAAACTACAGATTGAGTAAGTGAAAAACTTAAAAACTACAGATTGAGTAAGTGAAAAAGTGAAAAAATGCCGATTGAGTAAGTGAAAAAGTGAAAAACTGCCGATTGAGTAAGTGAAAAACTGAAAAACTACAGATTGAGTAAGTGAAAAACTGAAAAACTACAGATTGAGTAAGTGAAAAAGTTAAAAACTGCCGATTGAGTAAGTGAAAAACTGAAAAACTACCGATTGAGTAAGTGAAAAAGTGAAAAACTATCGATTGAGTAAGTGAAAAAGTGAAAAACAGCAGATTAGTAAGTGAAAAACTGAGAAACTACAGTTTGAGTAAGTGAAAAATGAAAAACTGCCGATTGAGTAAGTGAAAAAGTGAAAAACTATCGATTGAGTAAGTGAAAAAGTGAAAAACAGCAGATTGAGTAAGTGAAAAACTGAGAAACTACAGTTTGAGTAAGTGAAAAACTGAAAAACTACAGATTGAGTAAGTGAAAAACTGAAAAACTACAGATTGAGTAAGTGAAAAAGTGAAAAACAGCAGATTGAGTAAGTGAAAAACTGAGAAACTACAGTTTGAGTAAGTGAAAAACTGCAAAACTACAGATTGAGTAAGTGAAAAACTGAAAAACTACAGATTGAGTAAGTGAAAAACTGAAAAACTACCGATTGAGCAAGTGAAAAAGTGAAAAACTATCGATTGAGTAAGTGAAAAAGTGAAAAACAGCAGATTGAGTAAGTGAAAAACTGAGAAACTACAGTTTGAGTAAGTGAAAAACTGAAAAACTACAGATTGAGTAAGTGAAAAAGTGAATAACTGCCGATTGAGTAAGTGAAAAAGTGAAAAACAGCCGATTGAGTTAGTGAAAAACTGAAAAAACTGAAAAACTACAGTTTGAGTAAGTGAAAAAGTGAAAAACTGCCGTTTGAGTAAGTGAAAAACTGAAAAACTACAGATTTAGTAAGTGAAAAACTGAAAAACTACAGATTGAGTAAGTGAAAAACGCAACAAAAGACGCACCAAAAGACGCAACAAAAGACGCAACAAAAGACGCAAAAAAGACGCAAAAAAGACGCACCAAAAGACGCAACAAAAGACGAAACAAAACACGCAACAAAAGACGCAACAGAAGACGCAACAAAAGACGCAACAAAAGACGCAACAAAAGACGCAACAAAAGACGCAACAAAAGACGCAACAAAAGACGCACCAAAAGACGCAACAAAAGACGCAACAAAAGACGCACCAAAAGTCGCACAAAAGACGCACAAAAGACGCAACAAAAGACGCAACAAAAGACGCAACAAAAGACGCAACAAAAGACGCACAAAAGACGCAACAAAAGACGCAACAAAAGACGCAACAAAAGACGCAACAAAAGACGCACAAAAGACGCAACAAAAGACGCACCAAAAGACCCGCCAAAAGACGCACCAGAAGACGCAACAAAAGACGCAACAAAAGACGAAACAAAAGACGCACAAAAGATGCAACAAAAGACGCAGCAAAAGACGCAACAAAAGACGCGACAAAAGACGCAAAAAAGACGCACCAAATGACGCAACAAACGACGCCAGTACTGTATACAGTAACTGTACAGTACTGTATACAGTAACTGTACAGTACTGTATACAGTAACTGTACAATACTGTATACAGTAACTTTTTGTTGCGTCTTTTGGTGCGTCTTTCGGTGCGTCTTTTGTTGCGTTTTTTCAGTACAGGGTACCGTACTGTACCGTAACTGCGCAATAACTGAACAGTACTGTATACAGTATTTGTACAGTACTGTAAACAGTAACTTTTGTGCGTCTTTTGTTGCGTCTTTTGTGAGTAAAGGGCATCGTACTGTACCGTAACTGTACAATAACTGAGCAGTACTGTATACAGTAACAGTGCGCATCAAAAGACGCAACAAATGACGCAACGAAAGACGCAACAAAAGACGCACAAAAGACGCACCAAAAGACGCACCAGAAGACGCACCGATAGACGCACCAAAAGACGCAACAAAAAGTTACTGTATACAGTACTGTACAGTTACTGTATACAGTACTGGCGTCGTTTGTTGCGTCTTTTGGTGCATCTTTTGATGCGTTTTTTTAGTACAGGGTACCGTACTGTACCTAAACTGTGCAATAACTGAACAGTACTGTATACAGTATTTGTACAGTACTGTATACAGTAACTTTTGTGCGTCTTTTGTTGCGTTTTTTTAGTACAGGGTACCGTACTGTACAGTAACTGTGCAATAACTGAACAGTATTGTATACAGTATTTGTACAGTACTGTATACAGTAACTTTTGTGCGTCTTTTGTTGCGTCTTTTGTTGCGTCTTTTGGTGCGTCTTTTGTGCGTCTTTTGTTGCGTCTTTTGTTGCGTCTTTTGATGCGTCTTTTGTTACGTTTTTTGTTGCGTCTTTTGGTGCGTCTTTTGTGCGTCTTTTGTGCGACTTTTGGTGTGTCTTTTGTTGCGTCTTTTGTTGCGTCTTTTGTTGCGTCTTTTGTTGCGTCCTCTGACGACGCAACAAAAGACGCAACAAATGACGCAACAAAAGACGCAACAAAAGACGCAACAAATGACGCAACAAAAGACGCACAAAAGAAGCACCAAAAGACGCAACAAAAGACGAAACAAAACACGCAACAAAAGACGCAACAAAAGACGCACCAAAAGACGCAACAAAAGACGCAAAAAAGACGCAAAAAAGACGCACCAAAAGACGCAACAAAAAACGCACAAAAGACGCAACAAAAGACGCAACAAAAGACGCAACAAAAGACGCAACAAAAGACGCAACAAAAGACGCACAGAAGATTCACCAAAATACGCACCAGAAGACGCAACAAAAGACGCAACAAAAGACGCACAAAAGACGCACCAAAAGACGCACCAAAAGACGCACCAGAAGACGCAACAAAAGACGCAACAAAAGACGCACCAAAAGACGCAACAAAAGACGCAC
>CAXIWR010000436.1:30000-39476 GCA_964036265.1 Daptonema setosum | reverse complement strand
CTAATGGCTCAATAGATTATTCATATGCTTAATTAATCTGATTTTAGTGTCCACGGGATATATCCAATACTGAAAGTAATATTTTTTTAAATAATATTTTTACATGCAATGATCAACGCAACGGTAATAGATTACTTTCCACGGGAAGCTTCAAAATGGCTCAATAGATTATTTCCACGGGATATTCATTGCAACGGCAATAGATTACTTTCCACGGAAGGTTCCTAATGGCTCAATATATTATTTCCACGGGATATTCATTGCAACGGCAATCGATTACTTTCCACGGGAAGTTCCTAATGGCTGAATAGATTATTCATATGCTAAATTAATCTGATTTTAGTGTCCACGGGATATATCCAATACTGAAAGTAATACTTTTTTAAATAGTATTTTTACATGCAATGATCAACGCAACGGTAATAGATTACTTTCCACGGGAAGCTTCAAAATGGCTCAATAGATTATTTCCACGGGATATTCATTGCAACGGCAATCGATTACTTTCCACGGGAAGTTCCTAATGGCTCAATAGATTATTCATATGCTAAATTAATCTGATTTTAGTGTCCACGGGATATATCCAATACTGAAAGTAATATTTTTTTAAATAATATTTTTACATGCAATGATCAACGCAACGGTAATAGATTACTTTCCACGGGAAGCTTCAAAATGGCTCAATAGATTATTTCCACGGGATATTCATTGCAACGGGATTGTGAATCCGCAAACAATGTTAAAATTAATATCGAGGCAAGTCATCAAAGAAAAAATTGTTTCATTTACAAAGTAAACAACAAAGCACAATCATCCTCAATTTATAACGGGACATGGGCTCAATGTATAACGAGTCAGTTAATAGTTAGTGACTATTGAGCCCTCAATTTCATTCAGACACATCTCAATCAATGACATGATAACCCTGAACACCGCAACCTGAGTTACAAAACTCGGCCCTAATTCTCGGCAGAATACTCGGCAGAATACCCGGTAAAGCGCGCGCAGCGCGCACAGAAGCACAACTCGAGCAGAATCCCCGGGCCCAATACCGGGCTGCAGTCCCTAGTCTAATACTATAAAGAAACAGTGTTCGTCCGTCTGTCTGTAACGCCAGCCCGGTTTACCACAGTTAACGCCAGCCCGGATCAGCGACGAGCACTGTTTTCACGTATGGTGCAGCAATAGCAGTCTGGAGTAGGCCGATAGTAGGTTAATGTTTCACGAGCTAATGTTTCAGTCCGATAGTGGGTTAATGTTTCACGAGCTAATGTTTCAGTAGAAAACTGATGTCCCATTTTAAGAAATGGGGACAAAACGCAGTTTATTATATTAACGTCAAAACGAGCTAATGTTTCATACATTAAAGTTATAAATGAGTTAATGTTTCAAGAGTCTAAACGAGCTAATGTTTCAGTCCGATAGTGGGTTGATGTTTCACGAGCTAATGTTTCAGTAGAAAACAGCTGTCCCCATTTTAAGAAATGGGGACAAAATGCAGTTTGTTATATTATCGTCAAAACGAACTAATGTTTCATACATTAAAGTTATATGAGTTAATGTTTCATGAGCCTAAACGAGCTAATGTTTCAGTAGCGACCAGTGGCCTGTTTTCACAACTGTCCCCATTTAAATAAATGGGGACAAAAGCCTGTTTTCACGTATGTCCCCATTTTATGAAATGGGACAAAAGCCTGTTTTAACGTCTGTCCCCATTTTAATAAATGGGGACAAAAACCTGTTTAGTTCGGTAATAGATTACTTTCCACGGGAAGCTTCAAAATGGCACAATAGATTATTTCCACAGGATATTCATTGCAACGGCAATAGATTACTTTCCACGGAAGGTTCCTAATGGCTCAATATATTATTTCCACGGGATATTCATTGCAACGGCAATCGATTACTTTCCACGGGAAGTTCCTAATGGCTGAATATATTATTCATATGCTAAATTAATCTGATTTTAGTGTCCACGGGATATATCCAATACTGAAAGTAATACTTTTTTTAAATAATATTTTTACATGCAATGATCAACGCAACGGTAATAGATTACTTTCCACGGGAAGCTTCAAAATGGCTCAATAGATTATTTCCACGGGATATTCATTGCAACGGCAATCGATTACTTTCCACGGGAAGTTCCTAATGGCTCAATAGATTATTCATATGCTAAATTAATCTGATTTTAGTGTCCACGGGATATATCAAATACTGAAAGTAATATTTTTTTAAATAATATTTTTACATGCAATGATCAACGCAACGGTAATAGATTACTTTCCACGGGAAGCTTCAAAATGGCTCAATAGATTATTTCCACGGGATATTCATTGCAACGGCAATAGATTACTTTCCACGGAAGGTTCTTAATGGCTCAATATATTATTTCCACGGGATATTCATTGCAACGGCAATCGATTACTTTCCACGGGAAGTTCCTAATGGCTGAATAGATTATTCATATGCTAAATTAATCTGAGTGGAAGTTCCTAATGGCTAAATAGATTATTCATATGCTAAATTAATCTGATTTTAGTTTAGTGTCCACGGGATATATCCAATACTGAAAGTAATACTTTTTTTAAATAATATTTTTACATGCAATGATCAACGCAACGGTAATAGATTACTTTCCACGGGAAGCTTCAAAATGGCTCAATAGATTATTTCCACGGGATATTCATTGCAACGGCAATCGATTACTTTCCACGGGAAGTTCCTAATGGCTCAATAGATTATTCATATGCTAAATTAATCTGATTTTAGTGTCCACGGGATATATCCAATACTGAAAGTAATATTTTTTTAAATAATATTTTTACATGCAATGATCAACGCAACGGTAATAGATTACTTTCCACGGGAAGCTTCAAAATGTCTCAATAGATTATTTCCACGGGATATTCATTGCAACGGCAATAGATTACTTTCCACGGAAGGTTCCTAATGGCTCAATATATTATTTCCACGGGAAATTCATTGCAACGGCAATCGATTACTTTCCACGGGAAGTTCCTAATGGCTGAATAGATTATTCATACGCTAAATTAATCTGATTTTAGTGTCCACGGGATATATCCAATACTGAAAGTAATACTTTTTTAAATAGTATTTTTACATGCAATGATCAACGCAACGGTAATAGATTACTTTCCACGGGAAGCTTCAAAATGGCTCAATAGATTATTTCCACGGGATATTCATTGCAACGGCAATCGATTACTTTCCACGGGAAGTTCCTAATGGCTCAATAGATTATTCATATGCTAAATTAATCTGATTTTAGTGT
Source organism: Daptonema setosum (assembly GCA_964036265.1). Taxonomy (NCBI): domain Eukaryota; kingdom Metazoa; phylum Nematoda; class Chromadorea; order Monhysterida; family Xyalidae; genus Daptonema; species Daptonema setosum. The sequence goes on along the minus strand of CAXIWR010000436.1, from coordinate 36,181 downwards.
CCACGGGATATATCCAATACTGAAAGTAATATTTTTTTAAATAATATTTTTACATGCAATGATCAACGCAACGGTAATAGATTACTTTCCACGGGAAGCTTCAAAATGGCTCAATAGATTATTTCCACGGGATATTCATTGCAACGGGATTGTGAATCCGCAAACAATGTTAAAATTAATACCGAGGCAAGTCATCAAAGAAAAAATTGTTTCATTTACAAAGTAAACAACAAAGCACAATCATCCTCAATGTATAACGGGACATGGGCTCAATGTATAACGAGTCAGTTAATAGTTAGTGACTATTGAACACTCAATTTCATTCAGACACATCTCAATCAATGACATGATAACCCTGAACACCGCAACCTGAGTTACAAAGAAATTTTGTAAACTAAAACCCGTAAAACTTTTGAGCGGGTCACTCGTGACAAATATGTAGCATAATAGAGAAAACTGGTAAACTTACCAGCCAAAGTCCTAATGGCTCAATATATTATTTCCACGGGATATTCATTGCAACGGAAATAGATTACTTTCCAAAACGACACTAAATAATAAATTATAAAAATGTAAATTTTTGTTCACGTTTCACGACTGGTATATTTTAAAATTATGGACATTGCGTGTTGCTCAGTTATGAATACCGTTCTCAATTAGAAGAATCAAAAAATTATAATCCACTACCACATTATAATCCTGTCATTGTGCATACACTTTAAAACTGGCTCGATAGATTACCTTCCACCAAACTAACTGGTTCAATAGAGCAGTGTTTAACAATGTAGTACAACAATCTAATACCCAGATCTCTAATACTCGGCCCTAATTCTCGGCAGAATACCCGATAAAGCGCGCGCAGCGCGCACAGAAGCACAACTCGAGCAGAATCCCCGGGCCCAATACCGAGCTGCAGTCCCTAGTAACAAAACAATAAGATTGAATGTTTCAGCCGTGCATTGACACAACATGATTAAAATGTTTCACTTGTTGACGCACAAGGAGAAAATTCAAATGTTTCACATAACATAACATAACATAGCGTAACATGACATAACACAAAGATATAATGTTTCAGTCGTGCAGATGTTGTCAGCGTTCGCCGCGGCTGGTGTGTTCTTCATCTACGTGTACCACATCACCTTCTTTCTGGGTGTCATGGCTTGTGCCGCACACATGGAAATGTCCGGCGATGAATCCATGTTTGCCATTCCATGTACGGTCTCATCCAAGGACCAGGACAAGGATGCCGAGGCAAAGCCTGATGGGAAGAACAAAGTCACTGGTTGGTGTACTTTTATATATGATACAGTTAGGCAAATCCTTAACTCAAATTTCAATCAAGACCTAACATCGGATTCATAAAAAAGCTAAAGTCATGTGATAATATCATGGTTATGTAATTCCTAGACTTCCTTATAAAGTATTCAAATCATGACTGGGAAAGTTTTGAATCGAAATTCTGCTATGTAGGATACAAGCTACGACGATTTTATTCATTCAACACTGTATTGTTAAAGTATCAATGGAGATTTATAATAATTTCAGGTACAAATACAAAAACTTAGGAAGTATACTGTATATACGGGTTTATAGGACGGTAAACTATGTATACTAGATCAGAATGAACGAAGTGTATGAAGGAGCACAATCAATTAACGGCTTTCAATTTCAGTGAGCTCATCCTGTTGTTGATTGATTCTTGCTTACGTGTTTAATGGATTATTTCGTCAACGTCACAACAGAATACTACCGCATTAACGCGAAGTGCCATTACATTAAAACTATGACGTTCGCGTTTCCAGTGACATAATAAAATACATATAGTATCGACGGAGTTTTCTTAAATGGATGATGACAACGTACACAACCGTCAAAAGGGGTTTTCTCGATTCAAATCTCAAAACGAAAGTCACCAAACAAATGGAGCTGAAATACTGACGAATATGCTAATGACTTCTCTTTAAATGAATGAAAGCACTTGATGGCCGATGACGAGATACCGGAAGTTGTCAACGTAGACTAAAGAATACCATGATATTAGCCAAAACTACCATACCATATTATTATTTGTGACGTATATACGCCATGATCATTAGCTTACAGTGATAACCAAAAAATAATCGGAAGTCACTTGAACGACGTTCGGTAACGGTAACCACATGGTTCTTTTCCACGCTCACGTTGCTAATGACTTGCTGTAAAATAAATTAGAGGACAGAGTAGATCATGAACGGTGACGTCATGACCAGATGATCAAAATGTACGCGTATGTACAGGGTGGGCCGAAACTCGGCGACATACGACAGTTTTGATTGTTCTTATAGAGTATGATAAAAATTAGAGTAAAATAATTGTTTAACACCCTAAATTTGTGACAAATCCATCAATGTGCAGAATATTGAACACGAACATCATCAAAGTCAGATCGTCGTTTTACTGGTTCACCCTGTATATTCCACTAATGTACACCACGCACTTGGATTCGTTTATCTTATAATAACTTATAACAACCTCCCACGGTTATTCTCGGTGTTTATTAACATTTTTTCCAAAACTCTGAACAATACTATAAATAAAGGCACTGACAAGCGAGGGAACACGGTAAATAATTAATAGAGCCTTGCGAGATAATGGCTGATTCATTTTTCATGCCTTTTAATGGATGATTCATTTTTCATGCCTTTAAATGGATGATTCATTTTTCATGTGTTCAAAACAATAAACATGTATCGAAAGTAAACTCAGAATAAAGATTTTGCTTGCTATAAAAATATATACAACCGCTGAGCAAACTAAAATCACGTCTACAAACAAGTCGATGGGAAGATTCTGTTAAAACAAAATTAATTATTTATACTCATTATTATGAATAAAAAAAATAATTGCAAAGTAAAAACAAGGAAATAAAGCATGCCAAAAGTTGACTGAAATCGGAATCCTTGAAAACGATATTACGGAATTGAAATCGAGTTAAATACGGAAATACAGATTCTAAATCAAGTTGGAAAAGATTATACAGAATTGAAATCACTTAAATACGGAAGTACAGAATCAAAATCTAGTTAGATACGCTTTTGCAGAACCGAAATCACTTTAAATACGGCATTACCGAATCGAATAAAGTTGGATAAGTTTTTACAAAATCGAAGTGACATTAAATAGGGTTTTACAGAATCGGTTGCCGATAACTACTGGCCTTCGATTCTGTTCACAAAGATCTACAGACCAATCGTGGGCACGTGGCAATTTCTGCTTGTCACGGTACATATATTCGCACTTTATGTGGGACTGGCTAGCTGGGGAGTGACGTTGGCCAAAGAGGGTACGTGAGTGAGTGACTGTATGAGTGAGTAAGTGAGTGAGTGAGTGAGTGAGTGAGTGAGTGAGTGAGTGAGTGAGTGAGTGAGTGAGTGAGTGAGTGAGTGAGTGAGTGAGTTAGATATGGATTGAACTTGTTACTTGATATACCTTCAGGTTTGGAACCAGCCTCCATGGTTCTATCCGGATGATCCGTTCATTAAACATACAGATATTATGGCGGATACGTATTGGAAAGCAGGTTAAAGTTATATGAAATAGTTTTCACTCACTCACTCACTCACTCACTCACTCACTCACTCACTCACTCACTCACTCACTCAATCACTCACTCACTCACTCACTCACTCACTCACTCACTCACTCACTCACTCACTCACTCACTCACCCACTCACTCACTCACATACTCACTCATTCACTCACTCACTCATTCACGCACAGGGCGCCGTATCGACCATAATCGGCATGTTGATACTGTTCACGATCAAGGCATATTCCATCCAAACATTCTTCAAGTCGGTTACGTTGGTGTGTTTCTTCGGTCTGATCCACTCAGTTCTCTTCCTCCCGGTACTACTCATCTGGTGGTCAAGATTACGTGATTTCGTCGTTGATTCCTTACAGAAATGGCGTAAACATTTCAATCAGTGATGTTGCAAGTGTATTTATTGAACTATTGGATTGTATATACTCAGTTAATGATCAATGAAGTAAGGATTGTGCTCATTTGAAATAAAAAAGTTAATTATAATTTTTTATTTTTTCGTGTACGTCTTTTTTCACCTCTTATGACGATGAGCTTTCTTTTGAATCAAATGAAACAATTGGAATCAGCTGAGCCACAGAGAGAATTAAGGACACTGATTACCGTAAGTTTTCAGCATTAAGAATAACTGATTTTTTGCAACTCAAACGTATTCGATATCGTTAACGGTTCCAGGTTTTCTTCATTTTTTATTATTTTCGCTTTCTCTCCACCATCTTTACTGAGGGCCACAACAAAGGCAACTGGGTTTTGGATCGCGCTTTCAGGCAAACACCCTTGGACACTCGGGGGCCCCCAAACCTCGGACGGACATCTCCCTCCAATGCCCCATCTTTCATCGCATCTCGGGTTACGGTGACAAGACATCTCCGGTACCAAAAGGTCCTTCATATATGCTTATGTACCAATAGAAAACGGATCAATATGTGTTTAGTTTGTGTTTAGTGCAAATCTTTGATCCATGGGTTAGTATCCAAGTAATGTCTTCGAAACAACTTCCTTTTCGTCCGACCGTACTGGCAACTTAAATGATCCGCCACGTCAATAAGCCATTACAAGTTTGGCGGCAGCGTACCTGAGGTGACATTGAATACCCCGACTCGTCTGCAGATGAACCATCAGTACCCGTGGGCATACATAATGGCACATATGACCCATTTATAGATATCCATTATACACATATTCTAGATGCTTCGGGACACCTTTGGAACTTGAATAGACACCCTGGCCCTGTTGGGTACACAACAGTTGGTTGGGGTCGGGGCAAGCGGCGGATTGCTGATAAAAACTCACCCATAAACAAGATAAATTAAATATTCAATCACGAATACGCTCCAAGAAAATTGTTTAATTTCCTAAAAACCTTAGAGAAGACGGTTATTTCCATCTACGAACCGCCCATCATACGTTCAAAGAACCGTCGAGTGTTCAAGGTATCGTCCTAGGACAGGACACCTCGTGGTTGGGCGCGCACGACTGCCCAATCGTGAGCTACGGCCATACATAATGGCACACACACTCTGTAAAGGTATGCAATGTAATGGCTTATGGCAAAAGTGTGTAAAGGTGAGTCTATTATTGTGTGTTATGCCACATTGCGGTTTTGAGTGTGCAATGTGAAGTGTGTAATATGCAATAATGGTGTTTACACCCCATGGGTAATGGGCAAAACGTTTAAGGTGATGAGGCGGTCATTGGAGAACGTTGACTGCGTTAGGAACGAACAATTTAAAGACTGATAGTTTGGAAATTGGATCATACAATCTCACTAATTACAAATCTAAGACTATTAAACTGTTTTACATGTAGTTTTTTTAAAAGACCTGCAAGCAAATCACAGTACGAAAAAATCTTTTTTAGGATTTGCAATCTTTTCACAATCAGGGCAAACCATAACCAATATGAATTTTATTTTCATAAATCCATGATGAGAGGAAATTAAACTTTCTCAAGTTTAAATACTCAAAATACTTTTTTATATGTCGTACGTGTGTTTCTTTGTTTATGTGACCAATAACGTTAGAGACTCGTGGCAGACTCGTGGTCACAACAACACTTCGTCTAGTGTTACATGTAGAGGTCAAAGCCATAATGACTATAAAGGTATGATCGGTCGTTGTTGATGCTCATTCTGGAAGCAACCAGAACTTATGGTTAACAACAGCGATGTCTAAATGCGATTTGGATTTCAAAGAAACATACATATATATATATTGTATTTCATATTCATTTTCATGTTATTTATTCACATACTATTATAATACAAAAACATTAGTCCTATGATGATTTTCAAAAGTAAAAGTTATCCTCGATGCTTGTAACTCGATGGAGTTTCTTTAATGTTGTAAAGTTGTTTCTTCAATGTTAGCTTACATTATTTTATGAACCAAAGTTATCTTCAATTTTTTTATCTTTTGCCATGATATAGCCTTCAAACTTTAATAACCATTGTTTTGGTTTCAGTAAAACCCACAATTATGGCCTTGAAAGGCGAAGATTACCTGATTCGCAAATGGGACCGCGTGTTCCATACATTTTTCGGTTAGGTGAAGGGGGAGCTCTAAGTTTAGTCTTATGGTAAATTTAGTGAACTG
>CAXIWR010000436.1:5000-25000 GCA_964036265.1 Daptonema setosum | reverse complement strand
CTGACTGACTGACTGACTGACTGACTGACTGACTGACTGACTGACTGACTGACTGACTGACTGACTGACTGACTGACTGACTGACTGACTGACTGACTGACTGACTGACTGACTGACTGACTGACTGACTGACTGACTGACTGACTGACTGACTGACTGACTGACTGACTGACTGACTGACTGGCAGTAGCAGCACGTCTACGGCCGAAGTGGTGACGGCTCAGATGCCGGGATCGGACTCGTACGATACCTCTGCCATGTCGACGGCGATCATCAACGACGATGAGACACATGGCAAGTGCCGTGGCAGATGCAACATAATGTGATTCACAGATAAAAGCAAATGATACACGGCACTTCATAATTTGTAGTTCAGATGACTAAGATTGACAGCTCAAAACAGATTAAAACTGCCATAGATGTAGGATGTAGTGCAGTTAGTGTACGGATAGAAAATGATTTTGGTTCCCTTAAGATTATTTGAGTTAAACGGCTTTTGTAAGAAAAAAGGTTTAAAGATTTTAATCAGTAAATATAATCAGTAAAAATGAATAATCAGTAAAAAGCCTGACGAACTTTGTCAACTGATTTCGCATCCAATGAAAAAAGTGTGAGTTTGCCAGCAACTTGTGCCATGAAACAAGTTTATCACCACCTGATATAACAATTATAACTATATAAATGATGCTGCCTGACCAGCTCATATCACACAAATTTACCAAAGCCAACAACAACCCGAGACCCAAATGACTGTTTTTCATTATGATGTTACGATTCGTTGTGTTTGTGATATCCATAAACTTATTCATGTGTTTCCACTGGTCTATGAGTGCACAAGAACAATGTTACAATGAAATAAAGTTTTATGAATTGAACTGGATGCTTCATTATTTCAACCACGTGTTGTATCAGAATACCAATGAATATTTACATCTAAACATCACCACTGATGAAATAATTGAATTATATGAAGATTTTGCATTCGAAATGGATGCAATGCAGTAGCACCAGCGGACGAGAACGGAAGAGAAATGTGAAGTTCCCCTCATTTTTTGGTTGGTTTGTAAAAGCGGATTCGGCTCTCTAATGCTAAAGCTTCAGAACTACCGATTAGTTTTTCTCTGGAGAAACTCCCCACCCGTCGGAAGGTTCGGTTCGTTCCATCGTGAGCAGTAACAAACAAAACTAAAAAATTGGTTCATGTACTACTGTATCCTATATGTAAAATACGACGGTTCCCTTTCGATGTTTGTCATAAAGTTGAACTTATAATTTTAGGACTTATGCATCTAAATGTTTTATTTATTGTCGAATTCAGAAACAAAGCAGTGTTTTGCGATGACGTTATGTCAAAAACATAGTGTGTTGGAACGAAAACAACTACAATAACAACATCGTCGTTTATAAAATTTAATTTATTGATTATTTTAGATAATGAGAAATAATAGCTGACTGCATGACAACTGCAGTCTGGGTCCATAAATAATCCATGAACCAACGCGAGCACATAAAAATTATTCGTTGGCAAGTTCGCTTTGGTCTCTATCAATATTTCATATGGGCAATAATTGCCCAAGAGATAAAAATAGATAGTTTGGTTTCTGATTTGCTGGACCATAAAGAGAGGCACATACAGTACATGGCAACACTATTTCACTCTGACATTCGTTTAGTATGCAAAATCGAGCTCTTGTCGACCAGGATAGAAATTATAATTTGTTTATTTCATAGCTTAGTTATATAAAATATATTTTATATATTTATAAAATAAAACTGTATAAAAGGAACCCTTATAATATTCACTGTATTCATAACTTCATTTTACCGTCGCTCGGTTTTAACAAAATTCTCTGTAGTATACTTTATCGACTAACCTACTTGACAAAATTACTCTCGCTACTTTCCATGTCGCACGAATCAGTGATAAAAAGTTAATAATAAAAAAAATGTACAGCGATTTTTTTAGAAAAGCTCACTACAGTACTGTAATTAAATGAAAGAATCGAAACGTTGTTTCGACCCGTGTCTCCGACAACGTACATATCATGAAAAGCTGATTGGCCCATTTTCAGGGAGATGCCAGCGCTCAAGTTTGTTTGTTATACATACATGTTATTCATACTTATAATAAATGTTATGTTACGTTATTTTATTACTAACAAATGATCGGTTACTTCTCATGCATACTGTATTGCAAGACCATAAATTAGCGCGAACGAGTACACTGAATCATGCAATCAGAAACCATAATTCAGGGGATTACTCTCGCTCACGCAATCATTCCATAACTCTCATCAATGAAGTTTCGTTCAAACCAGTATTTATTTACATGGAATTAATTTACAACATGTAATTTAGTATGATTACATGTAATGAATAAGGAAGTTTTCATAGGGTGATAGTGATTATATCTGATCAAACTATTATTTTTTCGATTGCTGTTTTGCTCTTTTTATTTTATTTTTATTATATTTTTTTCATTGTTATTTTTAGGACGAGGATAGCAAAATTCTCGATTTTCATCACTTGAAATGCAGCATGCAGGTCACTTCTTCAATTACGGCGTGCTTCAGTTGCTCAGAATTGTTGTCTCTAATTCGACTCAAACTAGTTTTGCTTATTCAAAAAATTTTCTTTGTCTAGAAATGATGTTTTGCCGGCCTATTTAGATGTGACTCTGTGGTTCATCATAACGCATGGCATCATTATTCATGAATATTGACAATACATAAATCGGTATCATGGTCTTTACTGATGATCTATTGGGATTGCAGGCAGCCAATTCCATGTATGTATGTACATATATCGAGCCGTTGTTGTGTTCACGTTTTCATTATAATCCATCACTAACTCACTCACTCACTCACTCACTCACTCACTCACTCACTCACTCACTCACTCACTCACTCACTCACTCACTCACTCACTCACTCACTCACTCACTCACTCACTCACTCACTCACTCACTCACTCACTCACTCACTCACTCACTCACTCACTCACTCACTCACTCACTCACTCACTCACTCACTCACTCACTCACTCACTCACTCACTCACTCACTCACTCACTCACTCACTCACTCACTCACTTACTCGTTCGTCTCCGGAAACAATGCGTCACCAACATTGCACGGCTATAAATCGCACGTGCTGACGTAATCAGCGCCCTACTAAGATTGGTTCGACTCAGCGCCAAAATTGGTCCAATCACTTTTGGTCTGTCTTTTAGTCAGTAATTTAGTTTGTCATTTAGTCAGTCAGACACAATTTCTGTAAGTGAGTCGGACAGAGAGTCAATACGTCTATCATCAATTAGCTAAGAGAGAGTCAGTCAGCCATTCAGTTCTTGTTGTTGATCAACTGAACCTCAACTTCTGAAAATTATGTCAGTCACGAGAGTCATTCAGTCAGTTAGTCAGTGAGACAATTAGTCAGTGAGTCAGTCATTCAGTCAGTCAGTCAGTCAGTCAGTCAGTCAGTCAGTCAGTCAGTCAGTCAGTCAGGCAGTCAGTCAGTCAGTCATTCACACTACGACTGGCATAAAATATGACGCCAGCACGGATGTTGTTTGGTTCCGTCAAGCAAAGGTAAACTTTCTGGTTTTGGTCGGAGTAAGCGCCATTGACGCTATAGACGTACATATGAGCGCATGCAGCTAAGAATGTACGAAGTAGCGGACCATATTTTTCGCGCGTAAAATGCATGCGTCAATTATGCATGAGGTGTCTAAAATTAAGAGTTTCTGACAAGAGTTATAAAAAACACATAAAAAACTTATAACACAACAGATACCCAGTTAATAAATAGTTTTATTATGATACAACTTTTTACGTTCAAGTGAGGTGTAAAAACCTAAAAACTTTATATCCGAAGTTTTCAACGCTCAATAGCGGGATTTCTAGATGATGTTTAGGCACATTTGACTGCAGGATGTTGTTCAACTGTTTCTGCTCTAAAAATGATGTGAACAGTCAAAATGTGCAATTTTTGTATTCCGCGAATGGTTCTTGTTCTACCGAAGTCCAAGATCACCGATTTCTCAATCCGAGTTTGACATTATTCTTTTCGCATCACGAAATTTTGCTAGTAAAATTACGTGATGCCAAAATGTGTTTGTCCCGTGGTAAAAAGGTTCGGAAAAAAGCTATTTTAATTAGCTAAAACTTAGCTAAAATAGTGGTAATAATAGAGACAAAACAATCATTAGTGATTTTTTATAGCAAACGTTTTGCCTGTGATCATTCTTGGGCCCGCGACGGGTTAAATATACTCGTCCTTTTTTACAATGTTTTTTTTCAGCGAAAGTATTTTTTGCTAAAAAAAAGTCAGACGGTGAACTCGATAAACTAAATGATAATCAGTACTATTGATGAATCGCATCGCCAGCAGGAATGCGAAATGAAACCGATGGACTTGGTTGCATAACACCTTGGCATTCCGGAGCAGGATTACGCATGTGTAGTCACCATGCTCAGCTACGAGTTCCAGGTTGGTAGAAAGCCGTCCAGCCTACTGCGTAGGGTGCAAGCCTCAGAAGCTGTGGGTCCTAATTTCGAGACCTGACTTGAAACACAAACCCTGAGTCAGTCAGCTGGGTATGTCAGTCACAGTCAGTCAAATGTTGTGTCAGTCAGTTAGCTATGTAGTTGGTCAGTCAGGCAGTCAGATGGTATATTAGTTAGTCAGTCTGTCGGATGGTGTGTCAGTCAGTGAACTAGTTAGTCAGTCAGTCAGATGGAGTATCAGTCAATCAGCTAGTTTGTCAGTCAGTCAGTCAGATGGTGTCAGTCAGTCAGCTAGTTTGTCAATCAGTCAGTCAGATGGTGTCAGTCAGTCAGCTAATTTGTCAATCAGTCAGTCAGATGGTGTCAGTCAGTCAGCTAGTTTGCGAGCCAGAGGGTGTGTCAGTCAGTCAGCTAGTTTGCAAGTCAGATGGTGTTTCAGTCGGTCAGAATGTGTGTCAGTCAGTCAGCTAGTTTTTCAGTCAGCAGTAATAATATAATGTTCTAAAATTATAAAATATTTCAGAAAGCCGTGCGCGATCTGTCAATATTCGAGGACAGTCTCAACGTGGTGGCCACTAAAAACAATATCATTTCCTCCAGGGCAAGGGCGACACGGAATCACGTTAGTTGCTATATAATACGGGTGCTTTCAGAGTAAAAAGGAAAGTAAAATGGAAAGGAAAAAGGAAAATATGTTTAACAAGTGACGCGAAAATATAAACGTAATAATCTAATATTTAGAATGTGCCTGGTTGACTGGCCAATAAGCGTAACGTATTGGCCAATCAGAATAGCGCTGTGAGCTCAGCCCTAAGCGCTCATTGGCTGCATCATTTGAATTTGAATTAATTAATAATTAATTTTAGCAATATTGCTGTGGACACGTGCGGTGATTTACAGTTTTTCCCGTTTCCATTTTACTTTCCTTTTCACTCTGAAAGCCCCCTAACGGATAATTTATGTCTGTAAATATATTAGCAAGTATGTAAGTTTGTTCAATCCACTCACTTATATGCATTTTCGCATGTTCGGTGAGTGTGTCAGTTACTTATTCACTCACTCTCTCACTCATTTACTACTCACTCACTCAGTCATTCACTCTCTCTCACTCACTCGCTCACTCACTTATTGACTCACTCACTCACTCATTCACTCACTTACGCACTCAATCATTCACTGAAGAGGTGGCACGTGACTACATCGAACGTACTCTGCACTGTCACGTATCGGAAGGCATCATCAGTCCCACCAACGACTCCCATGCCAAACCGATGTAAAAAGCTCGAGTTGGCTTTACGCTCATCGGATTGGGTTCAGTTAGTATAATTGTATATTTAGTAAAAAAAACATTAGTTGTGGACAAGTCTTGTTAAAGTCGAGAGTGTAGGTTGATCGTTAATGAAACGATCTTTAGTTATGGTTTGTAGATGAAAAACTAGCATGCAGTTGTGGTCGAGTCAGTCAGTCAGTAATTTTTTTTGCGGGCGTTAAAAACTGAAATGATGAACATTGAATCGAAATTTTTCTAGTTAACTATGGACGGCGGTGATCGCAAGCCAACCCAGCCCACAACTCTCAACCACCACGACTTTTGCTTCTGTGAGGGGGCGATCTGCTGAACTCATTCTTCACGCCCAATTTGTAAGTTGTTGAGTTATTCATTTTATTTCATTTATTTTGTCAAAACAATTTTTTTTGGTTTTCCAATTTCTGATCGCTCGATCTATCGATTCACTCAAACTTGGGTTACTGCTCACCTTTTTTCTACCACTCATTCATGCACTCTCTCAATCACTCACTCACTCACTCAGTCACACACTTATTTACTTACTCACTTAGTCACGCACCCTCACCCACACAACACTCACTTACTCAGTCACCCACTCACTCAGTCACTCACTCACTCAGAATCACTCACCTGCTACTAACTCACTCAATTCATTAACCACTTCTTTTTTTACAGATCACTGAAATTCTACGTGACTACGGTCTGCGCGTGTTGAACCGGGTCGGCGATGACATCTGGTCCAAGATTCTCGAGTCTCAACTGCTGTCCACGTATTTATTCTGTCTTGTAATGTTTTCTGATTGAACTTATTTTTGTAAACCTTATTTTACCATGATTTTCTCGTGTGCAATGTTTTTGTGGTTGGATATAATACACCAGTAAAAAATCAGGAAATACTGTAGACAAGTTCGAAGACAATTTTAATAGGCATGTGTGTATTATTCGAAACATTCGCCTAGGATTCGTATTATTATTTTCCAGCAGTTGAATATATTGAATGAAAGTTTGGTATTTATTCGACTTTGCAGTTAGTTTCTAGAAACAAGTTTCTAAACGTATTTTACTTACAACTTTTTGAGCATAAAATCGCTGGTGCAAAATTAAAAAAGTCAAAATTTCAAGTTCTTCTGAGTGAAGCACATAACATGAGTAAAGACAGCAGATGAGAAACAAAAGGAGTCATCTCTACTAACTACGTGAAGTTTTGGAATATGGGCGCCACTGCATGTAATCGATAACGCCACGCCATTTATTTGGGGTTTGGGTAAATTTCAATTCAGAATTTTTATTCAAAAGATTTCTTAGCTTAATCAAACTAAATTAATTGACTCAATCGCTCCCTCACTCCTTTGCTCACCCACTTTTTCGCTCAGTCACTCCCGTACTCACAAACTTACTCACTAAATGACTCACTCACTTGCCCACTTACCCGAATCACTCATCACACACTCACGAACTTCCGTAATCAATCGCACACTCACTCAATAACACATTCACTGAATCACTCATTCAATCATTCACTCAGTAACTCGCTTTTCACTCACTTAACTCACTCACTCAACCCAATACTAACTATTATGATCTGAAATAGAATAGTCAAAACAGGGGCACCTAAACAAAAAAACAACAACTTGTGAGGATATATTTTATTGCATTACCATTTACTTCAGGTTGGGTATTAAAAGTCAAAGGGGTATGCTCTGCATACACATAAAACTGATCACAAAATCACGAGGAAAATTTGAGCGATTGAAACTGAAAACTTGTTCAACGGTTGAACATGATATAGTTCAAAATGAATTACTATTCCCACAAAAATGTTTCGCTTTTGCCACTTTTTTGTCGATGCACTATTTATTTCTTAGATTTTTCGAGTTATTTTTGACGAATTTGAAAAAGTTAAGAGCAAATTAAAGAGACATTTTTACTCTTTCACGTGATACTAAAATTTTCCTAAGTGGTTACGTGTAGCTTGAAATAATTGAAAAACGAATAGTGCATCGACAAAAAAGTGGCACAAACGAAACATTTTTGTGGGAACAGTAATTCATTTTGAACTATACTTTTTAATAAAATTGATACGTGAAAAAAAAATTGCCTGTAGACAGGACGTGAATAGTCTATACAGTCAACGGGTATGAACAAAACAATGTTTTCTTATTTTATCCGAGGTTTCTTTTTTTCGACCGTGTAACTTATAACTCCAAACTCCTTTTGGCGCGCGTTCGAAAATATCAAAAATAACAGATGACGTTTGATAACAAGAAACCCAGACTGAGCTATACATGAAAAAAACTAGTTACTCTTAAAAAGTTGTGAACATGGTAAATCAAATGTTACCAATCAGAATCAGTCACATAACAGGTTGAATGTCAGAATGTTAACTACAGCACAACATTGCAACATACAGCAGAATTTGTGAAAAAAACATTACAACATACAGCAGAATTTTATTGTTGTACAAGTACAACTATTTAACCTCAACCTTTTTGTTATATTTTTCCTCCTTTAAAACGCCGACCGTGTATGTCATAAATGTAAAAAACTGAAAATCAAGGCAAGGTTATGTCTTTGTTTTCGATCTTGAGCGCCAGGAAGAATCGCAGGTAGCCCATCTCGCCGATTTCGTACTCGACAACTGAAAACAGGTTAAGAATATATAAGTGTTTGCTGAAAAACAGCGTCGGGTTATCGGGCTCATCAAAACATCAGAATGTCAACAAGAATTTACATTAAAAAGTCAAGAGTTAAATAATGAATCAATTCCGATAAACAAGGTTTGGTAAATGAAGCATGGGAAGAAGCGTTACATCATGACATGACAACCAACCAAAAGAATATCCTGCGACATGGACAGCGTAGCGGTTGGGAAGTGCGAATGCCTTGATGAAGTGATTCATGTATTTGATGGCAAACGCGACGTTCGGTCAGCGGATCAGGTCTAGAAATAGTGTTTATTTTTAATAGTATAATATATATATATATAATTAACATTATTATTATATTTTTTAGAATATCATTATTTATCAATTCACAACACATCAACTTTTAACTCAATAAATCATGTCTATTCATTAAAAAATATAATTATTATCAATAACTCAACTTTTATGATTACTTGAAAATCCTGAATTAGCTGGTTCTGGTTAACTTTTATGTGATTGGTTTATTATTATTATTACCAAACTATAATGCTCAACTAATCAATGAGCCCCACTGAAATCGAAAATAGCAGGCAATAAAAACATCAATAACCTTTATTGGTTTAAAATTTAATTGATAGTCATTTACATACATAAAATTATCAGTTAGGGGGCTTTCAGAGTGAAAAGGAAAGTAGAATGGAAAGGAACCCGGAAAATCTGTAACCACCGCACGTGTCCACAGCGAAATTTTCCTAAAATTAGTTAATATTTAAGATGCGATGCATGTAAGCGACGACCAAAACATCATGAAAATTGGGACAAAATGAAAATTTGAAAAAAATTAGATTTGGATACAAAACGACTCACTTGACTCCCGTGAACTCAAAAATGTCCTTGCTTCACGTTAAAACCACGTAAACAGGCCAAAATTCGCATCACTAAATGGTGCACCCTAATTTCCCTATACAAATTAGGCGAAACTTTAAGACCGATTTTCTCATGTACTTCCCAAAAGATCGGAAAACCAAACACCTCAGGTTGAAGCTGAGAATTTTCTCTACAAAACCTGTCTAACTAGCCAATGCAATTTCGACTTTTTTTCAACTACCGTAATCCCAAACAACAATTATTTTTCAACTACCGTAATCCCTGTGCCATCATTAACGAAACATTAGGTTTTGCTATCAAAAATTAGTTCCGTGTGGATCATCTGAAAACAAATATTTTTACTACAAAAATACTAGTTATGATTCGACAGAAAATCCCATCCTATCCGCCCAGTCCAAAAAGTGGGGGGAGTAAAGCCGAGTAGAGAAGGGGGGGGGCGGAAAAAAATTTCGCAAAAAAGCTCAGTTTTTTGCTTGTTTTTGCTGAAAAAAATCTTTTATTATGAGGTATGAACATCACATAAACCGGTTTTTACAGGTTTTAACCAAGAAAATTAACCAGAAAACGTGTTTGTTCGAAAAAAAAATTTCACAGCCAAAACTTTTTGAAAATTGAGCTTCAAAATAGAGGTTTTGAAGCCGATTTTCTCAAAAATTTCGAGTCGGGAGGGGGGGAAGGGGTAGGCGACTTAATTTTTTGTCTAGGGGGGGCAGGGTAGGCTACACGCCGACCCTGAAAAGTGGGGGGGGTAAACCCCCCCCCAGCGACCCGCCGCTGATTACTATTATTGGACAGAATCATATTTTAGTAGTTTTCCAGTATAGTCGATAATGAATTACTGTTCCAAAAAGGTGCGTGAATTCTCGATAAACATCCTAATGATTTACCGTGCTTTAGCTTGTCGATGAAAAAATGTCAGTCGACCCTAAATTAGTTTTTATTCGCAATTCTGTGATTTGGGCTGTTTTCAGGAATTTTTTTGTGCAAACGAAAGAGAATAATTTTCTCTTTCAATTGGCGTTACCTTTTAAAAAAATTGGTCCAGTACAGCTCGAAAACCAAATAGGAGAAACGAAACTTTCGTCGAATGCCAGTGCTGACTTTCATCGACATTGGAATTCAGTGTGAAACATCAAATTAGTTTTTCGCGCGTTTTTCGTGGAACAGTCAGTAATTCATCATCGTTTATAAAAATAATTGTTTTCTGATGATCCACACGGAACTAATTTTTGATGGCAAAACCTAATGTTTCGTTTATGACGACACAAGGATTACGGTAGTTGAAAAATAATTGTTGTTTGGGATTACGGTAGTTGAAAAAAAGTCGAAATTGCATTGGCTAGTTAGACAGGTTTTGTAGAGAAAATTCTCAGCTTCAACCTGAGGTATTTGGTTTTCCGATCTTTTCGGAAGTACATGAGAAAATCGGTCTCAAAGTTTTGCCTAATTTGTATAGGGAAATTAGGGGGCACCATTTAGTGATGCGAATTTTGGCCTGTTTACGTGGTTTTAACGTGAAGCAAGGACATTTTTGAGTTCACGGGAGTCGAGTGAGTCGTTTTGTATCCAAATCTAATTTTTTTCAAATTTTCATTTTGGTCCAAATTTTGGCTGACTTTTACGTGCATCGCATCTTAATTCAAATTCAAATGCTGCAGCCAATGAGCGCTTAGGGCTGCGCTCACAGCGCTATTCTGATTGGCCAGTGCGCTACGCTTATTGGCCAGGCAAATTCACATTCTAAATATTAGATTATTACGTTTATATTTTCGCGTCAGTTGTTAAACATATTTTCCGTTTTACCTTTCCATTTTTACTTTCCTTTTTACTCTGAAAGCACCCGTATTATATAGCAACTAACGTGATCCCGTGTCGCCTTTTGCCCTGGAAGTGATACCGTTTTTAGTGGCCACCACGTTGAGACTGTCCTCGAACGGCTTTCTGCACATCGCGCACGGCTTTCTAAAATATTTTATATTTTAAGAACATTGTTTTATTACTGCTGACTGAAAAACTAGCTGACTGACTGACACACATTCTGACCGACTGAAACACCATCTGACTTGCAAACTAGCTGACTGACTGACACACCCTCTGGCTCAAAAACTAGCTGACTGACTGACACCATCTGACTGACTGACTGACAAACTAGCTGACTTACTGACACCATCTGACTGACTGACTGACTAACTAGCTGACTGACTGACACCATCGACTGACTGACTGACAAAATAGCTGACTGACTGATACTCCATCTGACTGACTGACTAACTAGTTCACTGACTGACACACCATCGAAACTAGGACCCACAGCTTCTGAGGCTTGCACCCTACGCAGTAGGCTGGACGGCTTTCTACCAACCTGGAACTCGTAGCTGAGCATGGTGACGACACATGCGTAATCCTGCTCCGGAATGCCAAGATGTTATGCATCCAAGTCCATCGGTTTCATTTCGCATTCCTGCTGGCGATGCGATTCATCAATAGTACTGATTATCATTTAGTTTATCGAGTTCACCGTATGATTATTTAGCAAAAAATACTTTCGCTGAAAAAAAACATTGTAAAAAACGAGTATATTTGGACCCGTCACGGGCCAAAGAATGATCACAGGCAAAACGTTTGCTATAAACAATCACTAATGATTGTTTTGTCTCTATTATTACCACTATTTAGTTTTAGCTAATTAAAATAGCTTTTTTCCGAACCTTTTTACCACGGGACAAACACTTTTTGGCATCACGGAATTTTACTAGCAAAATTTCGTGATGCGAAAAGAATAATGCCAAACTCGGATTGAGAAATCGGTGATGTGGGACTTCGGTAGAACAAGAACCATTCACGGAATACAAAAATTGCACATTTTGACTGTTCACATCATTTTTAGAGCAGAAACAGTAGAACAACATCCTGCAGTCAAATGTGCCTAAACATCATCTAGAAATCGCGCTATTAAGCGAATAAAACTTCGAAGACAGGGCAATGTATTTAATACTGTTTGTATCGTAATAAAAACCTGTATTATGGTAACTTGAACTATTACTTGTATTTTTAACACGTTTTCTACATTTATTTTAGATATAATCTCGTTTGAAGTTGTTCTTTACATGCGGAACTTGATGAAAAACGCATGTTCTAATGTGTATCTTTACCGAATGTTAAATTACTGAAAAAAGTATCGAAATTCGTTTGTAAGGTATTCATTCGATTCATATGTATCATATTTGTTATTTTGACCCCAAAAAATCGAGTTTCAAGCAAAATCGCAGAAAATTATTTTTTGGAAATATGGTCCATCTTTGCGAACACGCATGTACATTCTTAGATGCATGCGCTCATATGTATGTATGTATCTGCATCGTATGACTGAATACGCCCAGATATTTCTATGCAATCAAGTGAGGCAAAGTCATACCACAAGCGGACAAAAAGTGGAGGGAAAATAAATTCCCCCATCTTTGGCGGTTTAAAAATTAAATTTTTTTGATTCCTTGAAGTGTAGGTAAATTGACCTGAAAACAGTCAATTCCCCCTCTTTGACGAACATAAAACATGGAAATATAAACTTGATTAAACTATAATGGCCTGTTACTTGATGTGATAGACACCGTTGGCTGAGGTTAAGCAGATTGATATTGGATACTTACTTTACTTTCCTAAATCACACAATAATGACGCAGTGAGTGAAAACAGCACGTAGTTGATGTACTAAAGAGTATAGAGTTGAAAGAAACTTTATAGATTATACAGAAACACGTACTGTGATCATCACCATCTTTGTAAAACCTCCGTACAAACTTCAGTAGGTACGGATCAGAATGCAAAGACTTTGATATATGGTTATACACTTGTGCTCTAAATAGTCAAAATACTGTAGATGTTTAATATATTTATTATAATACGACTTTTCATTAACTGATGATTGGTTTGTATAGTGTGATGTAATTAAGGAACATCGACAAGTGATCCTTACCTTCTTTATTGAATACTTATAGGACTATTAAATCAAAAAATTAATCTGAGGCTCAATCATTGATAACTAAAGCTGTGTTCAAGCGTTAGTGAGTCTTCCTTCAGTATGTTGTGTGCCGAAATGCGTCATCACAATTCATCATTGATGAGTACTTTTCACTCATATGTACGTATGTACATGTCGCTAAATGCCGCCGCACCCCTCTACCCCCCCCCCTCCGCCCCGCCCCCTCTCGGTGGGTCCCCCGGTTCTCCCCACGGACCCCACGGCCCGTGCTCCACAGAAATTTTGGTATGCCTAGTGTGTTATATTTATATGTGATGTAAGTATGTATATGTACTAGTGGACGTTAAGGGGAGGAAAAAGTGAAATTTCCCCCTCTTTGACGTTTTCAGAAAGTAAAGTTTGTTCCTTAAAGTGCAGGTAAAATGGCGTAATTTTTTCTCATTCCTCGGAGAGATTCCCCACCCGTCCCATGTATATGTACGTCCATACATGTCTTCCTGCACATTTGACCACAACCAAATGTATTCAGGGAAAGAAAATTTTATTCAGCATGTGGGATTCGGCACCTTGAAATTTCTTTTATTTTCATTCTAAAGTAATTAAATCCAGATTTCATCAATGAAACGGCAACTTTGCCATTTGCACCGTCCGCTAATGTGTGTCTGCCTAAGATAATTGTCGGACACATTATTCTAGGTAAGTGTGGTCTGGTCGCCTATTTGTTCGTGCGGGCGTCCGTGGCATCAGCTGTTGTATAAGCTTATATATAAGTTTATAAAGTATAACATTTATATATAAATTATAACAACATATTGATCACAGACTGTAAAATGATTACTAATAAAAGTCCATGAATAATAGATTCATAGTAAAAGTCGGATAATGATTTCTATCTAAGTAAACGTCTGTATTACCTATTTCGTACAATTAATTCCATAATATAATTAAAGGATGTCTATGTTTCCGAGTATTTACAGATTTTTTTACAGTTCTGAACAAACGATGTTTATATTTCATAAACATTGATTTACCACACATTTTTATCAAGAAATTTTCCATGTAGAACAACTATATGATATATGTAGGGTCATTATTATATCCCGATCTAACTTGACCGATACCATTGCCATTGCTATATTACGATACCACGATTCACTGTCGAACGAGCTAACCTTCCAAAGGAAGGGAACTTCGTCAAAGAGGGGGAAATTGGCCGTGTTGACGTTATTTTACCTACACCTTAGGCAACAAAGGTTACTTTTTACACACCAAAGAGGGGGAATACCACTTTTCCCATGCCTTCTTGTCCGCCAGTGGTACGATTCATATTTTATGAGAATCGGAAGGAAACAATAAAAGCAGGTCGTTGGTAAACTATATATATGATCGGTAGGATAATGGTTGGGTGGTTCATTCACCGAAGTAGACGGTTAGTGGTTTTATTGTAAACACATGTCAGGTTGAACCGGCTTATATGACAGTGACCTTTGATGGTTGGCTCACAATCTATCCCAAATTGCAAATTCACTCGTTGACGTGTACATACATATGTATCCTACCTATAGTGAATTGTATTTTACGTAACTAGTATACGTATTGATATCCTAAATTATTAGTTTTTATCTCCGATCACATTGACCTGTTACCACTTGTATACCAGCCATAATGGTCATTATAATTGTTTGTTAATAAAAAAAGATGCAAAGAAGAAAATAAAAAAAATCTTTAAATTGTCTGTCCTCGGCGTTAAAAATACATACATAATTTATTTCCAAGTTCACTATCAATCCTGGTTTTCCTTATTCAACAGAGTACATACATCAGTAAGCCTTGTTTGTTTTGTTGTTGTCAGAGAAACCACGTCATCTCACAGATTGCAAGTTTCAAAAGAAAGGATTTGACGTTTCGTCAGCACAAACATGTTATCTGCGGAGTCACTCAAGATTCTGTTTCTGTTCACTTTTCTGTTTCACTTTTTTCTCAGGTGCGAACCTGATTTCGGCAGCATATTCGATTTATAAACATAGTCAGCTTCAATCTCCCGCTGTGTTTTGCATAATTAAAACCGACCGGAACCACATCCACATTGTCCCATGAGTCACTAGCGGACCAGGAAGAACGAATAAGTGGAATTCCCCCTTTTTGAAGAATTCATGATTTGTTCTTTAGTGTGTATGTAAAATCTTCTCAAAACTGCTGATCCCTCCATCTTTGATAATAATCCCATCTTTTTGGAGGATCGGCTCTTCCGCCATGAGCAAGAAGTTCGAAAAGGTGCTATTTCCAACAAGTTTTTCATACTCTTTGAGTGAGACACAACTCGCTCTTTTTGAACCAGCAAAATGGTATGTACTATAGTTCGGCTTCGGTTCTCATCCAAAAGTGAGTGATGACTCAAAGTGTGCCACCGAATGTGCCATAACCCTTGGCACAATGTTACCGGAACCAAGCTTGATTATCTCACCAGTAATTACGTGGCATCACGGGCGGACGGGCTAACCTTCCAAAGAAAGGGGATTTGGTCAAAGAGGGGGAATTGGGAATTTTTGGGGCCATTTTATCTACACACTGAGGACCAAATTGTACCTTTTGAAATCCCACTTTTCCCACCCCTTCTCGTCCGCCAGTGGCATGGCAATGTTTTTGGCAACTCGTTCCCTCCAGTTCCCGGATCCCACTTTTAATAGGATTCGTCATTATTGTT
The DNA here is from genome assembly GCA_964036265.1 of Daptonema setosum. NCBI lineage: Eukaryota > Metazoa > Nematoda > Chromadorea > Monhysterida > Xyalidae > Daptonema > Daptonema setosum. The sequence goes on along the minus strand of CAXIWR010000436.1, from coordinate 8,989 downwards.
AGGACTGTAAAACTGCACCATTTATCAGTTCACCTGCTGCCTTTTTGGGTGCCAGTGCCAGAAAAATTAGAAACTATGTATTGCCTATGGTGTTCATGATGTTATTGGTTACATGTTATTATGGCTTTTGATTGCTGATTGAATATCTTACAAACTGCACTGCGTATGCTGCCAACCCAGATAAAACAGGTATAATACCTTAGACGCAGACAAATATTGGGATGCTTACCATTAACCTTCTCAAAATCATTTTACGTGCTTTCGAGTTCAAATTTTCAAAGCTCAGTTTTGCTATTTATGTTTGTAGTTTGGATGACGTAAATGACGCAGTACATAGTTACGTAAAATATGAGTGGATGTACGCAGACTGACTACACGATGCACGTGTCACTCGCAGCTGTTCGTTCACGTTTCACACTGCCTTTAGAAACCGCATGTTGTTCTGCTGAAAAAGCGGACAAAAATGAGTGAAAAACAAACAAATGGCTTCTTCTTTCATGTTTTGAAAAGTAAATTTTGTACCGTCTTTCATGATTTGACGTGTACGTAAAAGCCTTCAAACCTGCCGATTTTCCTTTTTCGGGAAGTTCACATGAATTCGGAGGTTGTGCTCGTCCGCTGAGTTTCTAGACGAAACCGTTTGACGCCTTGAACTTGAGGACGCAAATTTAAGTGCAATGATTTTAGTGTACTTTTCAATACAATTTTTTTGAAAACTAAAGAAATACGTGTATTTTCATTTTTTTCACAGGTTACAAAATTCGTTTCAAATATTTGCGAGGAAGATACATAAATACTTTTTTAACCGTTGAAATTTGACACAATTGCAATGCTACGTTTTTGTGTTGCTTTTTAGCGCTGTTGCTTTTATTTAGCTTTTTATTGTTGTTGTTTGTTTTTTTCTCATCTTTTAGTCACATCACATGTTAGAACGGTTATGATTAGTCATCGATTGTTGTTCTTGTTTGGGCTTTCCTTCTGAAACGTATTGCTCGTTATGATTTAGGCTCCGATATCATTTCCTTAGTCTGAATAAATATATGTATATATCCTAAACTCACTCACTCACTCACTCACTCACTCACTCACTCACTCACTCACTCACTCACTCACTAACTCACTCACTCACTCACTCACTCGCTCACTCACTCACTCACTCACTCACTCACTCACTCACTCACTCAATCACTCATTCACTCACTCACTCACTCACTCACTCACTCACTCATTCACTCCCTCACTCATCACTCATTCACTCACTCACTCACATACAGTCCAAACCAATCAAGCTCACCCACACATGGTATGGTCAGGGTAATCAAGGACCGAAGAACACAGATGCCAGACTTTAACTCACCGATTTTAGGAGCAGAGCCATGTGATGGAAAAAAATGTTTGAAACCCAACTGAATATCCCCAAAAGAGAAGTTTTCATGTGATTTTACAACAAAAATGTTGCAATCAGAAATTGTATCCTCTTAGTAAAAATAAACTTTCTGCCATCCACCAACCGCCAGATTGTCTATGGGCGATAAATTCACTTTTGGGCTGGCCCTCCCTGGGGTACGGTACTGGGCATGACGTTATACAACCAGTAACGGTTAACAACTAGGCTGTATCACAGTTTTCTGGTCAGTTGTGTCCTAATTGACTGGCCCTCTCATAAAATAAACCAGGCATAACGTTTATAGTTGAAATTTTACTTTTCTACCACTGAAACGTTATGTATATTTTTGTTATTCAGTGAATCAGTTAGTATTATAAATCATGTATCAACTGATTTGTCTGATTCTATTTGTGCCAGTCAACGTGTCAATGTAGCTTGTTGAAAACTGTGTTATAAAGTATTGATTGTTATCAGCCATTCAAAGTGCTTCATTATTTCAACACGAATGTTTAGAATTCACCGTAATGTTAAGCTTATTTTTCTCGTTAAATCATTTATAAATTGATTAGCCCGACTATTTCTGTCCTTGTAGCATCTGCACAATAGTGTTATAAAGTCATCATTGTTATCAACCATCCAAAGTGCCATCCATACTCACACGACGGGCGTTGACCGCTTGGTTTTGGACCATGCTCCACTGGCGGACCAGCCAGTCCTACAAACGGAGGGAAAATTATTCAAAGAGGAAAATTTGCAGTTTCAGGTCATTTTGCCTACTTAATAAAGAAAATTTTGGAAAACAATTTTGCTTTCTGGAACTGCCAAAGAGAGGGAATTCCACTTTTTCGTTCTTCCCTCGTCCGCTGGTGTCATGGTCTACTGACGTCATCAACAGCACCCTTCCTTATCCCATTGACCCCGATTTCATACCCTTTACACCCTGTCGAAACAGAATCGTAAACCCGCTTTGTGTTGCTGATGTGGATTTGGGAAAATTGAATTTTTTTTTCTGGCACAGATGAAGACCGTTTCATTGATAAATTTCAGTCGGTTTTGATCAGTTTTGTTGGGTGGACCCACGTACCCTGACATATCTGCACAAATCCCAGAGCAGCGCCCACTAGTGGACGAGGAAAGAACGAAATAGTCGAATTCCCATACTTCCCATACTTCCCTTGAATCGGTTTGTAAGCTGTAGGTAAAATGGCCTAAACAATCTTAATTCCCCTCTTTAAAAAAACTCTCACCCTTTGGAAAATCGGTTAGTTCACCAGTGGCAGCACCCCCACATAACTGACCGTACTGTAGTGATTGTTGGAGTGGTTTAGATGGAGTCGGGACCCGACCAAAGTCATGTTTTTACAATGTTGTTGGTCAGATGTTCAATAGTGCTCGTCTGTTGATGTTAAGGAAATCACGTATGTAATTCGATTAAATAGTTCCGGCAACTGCACGTAAACCGTGATTTTTTTAGTTTACCATGTACGTCAATCACGGAGAACAGGCCTGTAAACAACCCAATTTAATCCAGAAGTTTCCACGGCATTTAATTTGTAGGTTTCTCTAGTGGTTTTATTTTGGGCCCACCAAGCCAAGCCATGAACCGTTTTTCGTTGTTTTCGTGTTTCGCATTTCGCCGAATGATTTTTTTTGTTTGCCGACGCCGAACTACTTTCATTCGGACATTTGCTTATTTCGCCAACTATGTAGTCACGAAACCATCGTTTCAGTATTCGATGAGATTAATAAGTAAGTGAACGATATAATATAAGATACTATAAAATACAATATGTACTTATATGTATATCAAGCATGGGACTTTACATCGTATCCAGATCATGTTTTCGCGAGATCAAGCATTGAATCAAGTTTCCTTGTCCAAATCCGAATCCATTAGGTAAAGTCAAGAGAAAATTATGGAAATAGCAGCTTACAAAAGTTACCAAGTAAGTGATATTACTTTAGAGACAAAAAGTTGTGTAACATGTATTCATGTACTTATGCTACATATGTAGGTGCACCGTTATAAAACCAATTCCAGCATCGCAATATAGGGAACATCATCTAATTATACAAAAAGCGGTGATTCCATTTTTTCCGTTTCCGATTACCTCAAGTTGACAAAATGATGTTGAGTTTTTTTAGCTTGAAATTGGACATATTTAACCAGAAGTTATACCACGTTCACATACAGCACATGAATGGTATGTGTCAGTGACAACTGACGACGGAATAAAGAATTAAATTCATGTAGGCCATATAAGTGGTTTAGTGATGAATATGAACGTGCCATGTTCTGCATACCCAATAAACATTCCGTTATTAAATTTTGTGCCTTGTACCATTTCTAGGGACTGTATTGACATCGAGTTTATGTGCTTGTGCGTAGGAACCACCACGGAAGATATCAACCATGATGGTTGACTGTGATGAAATAACAACCACAACAACAACAACAACAACAACAACAACAACAACAACAACAACAACAACAACTACAACAACAACAACAACAACAACAACAACAACAACAACAACAACAACAACAACAACAACAACAACAACAACAACAACAACAACAACAACAACAACAACAACAACA